>SKCR01031352.1:0-16342 GCA_019454045.1 Zanthoxylum bungeanum | reverse complement strand
CAGTGGATTTGCAAAGTTATCATCTGATGCGATTTATTCGATCATCACATCGCCACGATGTATGATCCGAACGAATAGATGAATAGTTGAAGCATAACTTGGATTATTGATAAGACCATTAATCGGATTAAATAAACATGACCTAGTCATAATATCCCGATAGCTGCAGCATATAAGAGCACCAGTTCCGTATCCTACATGATCATCAACTCCACTATGACTGGAGTGATACTTCCATCTTGACATCATACCCAATACACTACGATTCTCAATATACCCAGAAGAGGCGTACACAGAACCGGTTTAAAGTCCTGGACGACCAAAACCAAAGTATATTGATTGTCGCAAGTATTAACGATGAAAGTTTCAAGTTAAGACCAAATACACCTACCCTGATGCGGATTCTCATACACATATTCATACTACCAATGGATTCCGTGGGATATCCAGAGCGAAGTTGTTTCCGTACCATCGGTAAACATAACCTCCTATCACACTTGCATAAGTATCAATACTTAAATATATGAGAACTATGCCGTTACGCTTCCATAACACGCACAAGTGCAATACTAGTCTATTCCGCATTATCGATGTCCAGTCTCGATAATACTACGACTAGGGATATTCAATGATTAAACCTTATGGATTGATATTGTCTCATATCTTATAATCCAGAACTAATCATAAGGACTTTTATCATTTATATTAAGTAATCAAATTACAAAATGATAAAAATGCAATTTACATTGCTACATAATTATTTTTGTACAAAAACCACAATGTCTTTTACAAATAGTGACGCTATGGGTCATAATTGTCTAATAATCTCCCACTTGGCCTATATCCAGTCACTCAAGCATCTAATACTTGACCTATGTACAGTCGCTCAAACTTTTACTGAGGAATAACTTTCGTCAAAGGATCTCAATGTTGTCCTCGATACGACATTCTCGATCTTCACATCGCCACAATATATGATCTAATGAATCAGATAGAAACGTCGAAGAACATGCTTGGTGTTGGTTATTCTAAGGTCCCAAGATCAAATCAAGACATGAAATTATGTGTGAACACATCAACGAGGAGGTAGCGGAATACTCACATTGATCGGTAGAGTCGATATGGAGACGATTCAAGCCCAAAAACGCACTGCCATGTAAGCCTACTGCATGCAGTCCACTGCCTACAAAAACAGAAAATTAAGTGAAGAAACGGAGCTCCTAGCTTCGTCGGATGGATCCCGTCTCATGGTCGAACCTCCCTACCACCTTCGCAAGACTTGTAAGTGTGCTAGCACTTGATTTCTCACCATGAGAAACCACTCTTGCTTCCCTTTAGCTCACGCCCAAACTGTTCAAAACCAGTGAAGAATGGCACCATTGCGTGAGGGAAGAGAGAATTTTGAGAGAGAAGAAGTTGTTGTGTTATATTATTTAAATGATTTACCAAAAATCAATTTATATTTATGCCATAATTATTAAATTAATAATAAAATTATGATACATAACATGCAATGGCTTAGAGTATAAAACACTCAATTTCCATGCAATAATATTGAGTGCATTGCACACTATCTACATGCAATGACATTGAGTACAATGTACACAATCTACATGCAAAGCATTAGAATGACATGTGTCATGTGGGCCCCACACGTTTCCAAATGAAAGTGGGCCCACGTGCACTCACGCGTTCGGGTTCGATATTTCCGAAATACCGAGCTTACGTCGCGACGTTAATTCAATCGAATTTAAATAAATAATCGCGCCCGGCGAAATTATTATTTACGTCGCTAACGAATTAATTCTCAATTAACTCGTTTGCCCGAATTAAAATCTAATTTTAATTCCGCGTCGAAATCCAATTCGTCTAATATATCGAATATATTAATACATCGATTAATTCCGAATTAATCGTTCTCTCTCTTTAGACGATATTTTATCCCGGATAAAACATCTCCGTTATTAATCCTAGATTAATTTTCTCTCTCTTCTATTATAATCCCAGATTATTCAAGAGTGCAAGTTGTGCGTCATCGGTGGATTATCGGGAAGCGACCCATGAGATCCCCGGATAATCTGGCAGTAAATACGGTCGTCGGAGTGCCGAATCACGTACGTACCAAGTACTACGTTCTACCGATTTACGAGACAAGGTCGACTCCTAGCAAAGCACCAAGTCTTCCCAAGTTCTCCGGACATATTCATCAAAGAATATCTAGATCTGTATCAAGCGTAGTATACAATTGTATTGTGCATATCGGCCCAGTATCGGATAATCACGTGCTAGGGCTGGGGCTGGATAAGTGTCTGCCCCGTCCGAAACACATATCGGATGTCTGGTAACTAGTCTCTATAATCGGATATTCATGACCTGGCCATAATATCACGATTGGATGCGCATCACTTTAAGAGCACTAATACCGTATCCTGCGTGACATCATCTCCATTACGACTGGAGTGACACTTCCGTCTTGACATCACATCCAATACACTACGATTCTCTGATAAACCCAGAAGAGGTGATCACAGAACCAGTTAAGATCCCCCACCACCAAAACCAAAGTTTACCGATTGTCGTAAGTATTAGCGATGCAAGTCTCAGGTTAAGACTATACACACCTACCTTGATTTCGGCCTCCCATAGACACCTAGTCATAATACCAATGGGATTCCGAAGGGTCTATCCAGAGCGAAGCTGTTTCCCGTACCATCGTTGTGAAACACGACCTCCTATCGCACTTGCACAAGTATCCAATACTTATATATATGAGAACTATGCCGTTGTGCCCTCACAACGCGCACAAGTGCAATACTAGCCTATTCCGCATTATCGATGTCCAGTCTCGATAATACTACGGCTAGGGATATTTAATGATTAATCCTTCGTGGACTGATACTGTCTCATATTATCTCAATCCAGGAACTAATCATAGGGACCTCTCTTCATTTATATATCTATGGTGATCTAATCACAAACGATGAGAGTGCAATTTCCTTATTACATAGTTAATTTGCTACAACAACACAATGATCTGTGCAAATAGTGACGCTATGGGTCATATTATCCAACAATCTCCCACTTGGCACGTAGCGAGTCACTCAAGTGTCCTACACTCGAACTATGTACAATTCGCTCAAATTGCTGAGGAAAGGTTTTCGTCAGCGGATTTGCTTAATTATCGTCTGACGCGATTTACACGATCATCACATCGCCACGATGTATGATCCGAACGAATCAGATGATACAGAAGTATATATCTGGATCGTCGATGAGACCTTTAATTCCTTAGCCTATGCTGACGCCTAGCTCAGCTGCTAACAGAACTTTATCTAATCTTATTAGATTTATTTTCTACCCAGATGGTCTTCTATTGCTGCCTCAGCTGCAGCAATGATCCGCATTTGTTGTTTATTCGGCAACAGTTATCTTGCTAGGAAGATTTCCAGCTCACTGTCCCTGTTATTCAAACTTTATAGTACCGCAGTATTTTACCGGTTTGGAAACTTGCAGCAGTGATCCCAGTCACTTCAAGTTCTCCATCTCCATAGTTTAAGACAACATCTTTAGTTCTCTCAGATACTAACAGATGTTCTTAATCTTCAATCCAGTGACTGTCACTTGGATTGACCCGATTGTGACTCCATATGCTCGAAGCGTATGAGACACCAATACAAGTACATTTTAAATGTACAATTTCCTAGAGAGTGTTAACAACTCCAAATCTATCCCAGTAGATCTTTATTCCTTGAATAAAGGTTGTTACTCCCCAGAATTCTACGGAGAATTTCTATGAAAGAATATCTATGAAAGCCAAGCTTTCACCAATTGCTTTATGGGAATTTCACTGTCAGTGCGCTCTCCCACTAACCTCCTTATATACACAAGAATTATTTCGTTTTGAGTCAAATCATAAACCATTATGATTATTTCAAAACAACAGTTCCAAGAACCTTATGCTTGCATCAATCCAAACATGGATCGAATAACCCGCAAACCTGGTTTGTCGGTTATACAAAATCGTCAGGATGTTGTAAGCATCCTCCAAAAGGTTTCCTTTTCAGGAAAGCGATTTTGATTTGTAACTGACATATTCATCAATGAAATATACAGTTATCAACAAGCATCTTCAAAATGGATTTATCATGGCAACAGGTAAAAAGGTTGAACCGTTATTAACATAATGTTGATAACGCTACCTTTCCGTCAAAACCTCAGGTTTGCACGTTGGTATGTTGCCTTCCATGTATGTCTTCCTTGAAGACGTTTTAATGTACCATAGGCACAACGCCTTGTGGTACAACAACTAGTATCCAAACATAGTTGTTATACATGGAATCCATTTCGGACTCATGGCACTTTGCCATAACATGGAGTCGATACCTCGTATCACTTCCTCTAAACGTAGTCAGATGGTACACCACCATAAGATTGACATCTTTATGGGGTGAGATCAGAAACCCATACCCTAGGTTGTTTTCTGACTCTATCCGATCTACTAGTTCTTGTGTATTTGAAGATTAATGGTATAGATTCATCATAGATGAACTGTTTGTGTTCCATTAAGGACTTCGTGCCTTGATCAGTATTACTCCGATTTTCATCGAGTATCACTATCCTCCCACTGACCACTGCATATCGGTATTCCTCTCAGGAAAACCGCATGGTGAGCAACAATTACATTGTTCTCATGTGGGATTTACAAGTAATATATAAGGTTTCCCTTAGGATAACTTATATTGGCACTTATCCAATTTGGGTCCTTAGTTTGGTATCATCCAAACGCTATGCCTCGCATACCCAAATTATCAGGAATGAGAAACCTCGTTTCTTCCTGTTCATATCCTATATGATATCTGTCAAACAGATTTATATGGAACCTTATTCTAAATAAGTTTTGCACTGTTAATACATATCCTGTTGAAGGAAATAGTAGCTCAGAGCGACTCGTGATAAACCTTATTATGTCCAACAAAATTCGGTTTTTGGTTCGGACACACCGTTTAACTAACGTGTCACGGGAGGAGTCCTCATACGAAAGAATACCGTACTCTTTCATTTACATATGAAAATGAAACTACTGCTAAGTATTTTCCATTACGGTTTCACCGTGGCGGAATAATACTATAGCCGATCTGTTTGTCTACTTCGTGTCGAAACTCTAAAGTTTCCGATCTGTGTTCTTCAAAAGAAACACATAACCACAACGTGATGTCACATCCGTTAAGGTCACGAAATATTCATGTTCACATCTAGCCTAGCTAGATATGGGCCCACTTACTTACCATGAATAGGGCTAACAGATCGGTGGCCCTTTTACTATTACCAAGTAAATAGTATTTTAGGTTTTTTAACCTAATAACTAGATTCGCAGACCTTATTTGAATAGTCAAATCAGTCCTAGTACCCACTCTTCAAAAGTGTGGATATACGAGTCTTGTTTAATAAACTAGATTCGTAGACCTTATTTGAATAGTCAAATCAGTCCTAGTACCCACTCTTCAAAAGTGTGGATATACGAGTCTTGTTTAATTGTGTCCCATACAACAATGCCACAAATAAGTCTCCATTGATCAAATCAATTTGAGCTATTTATTTGTCATTTTATATGTTTGAGATTTTATTTATATTCAAAATATAAATTCTGTATTTATCTCAGTATCATCTTTATATATAAAACACTTTAGTGTTCTAGAATATAAAGGTTTTATCCGCAATGGATTAAACACTGATATAGAGATAATGACTCTAGATAAACTAGTTACATTATGAGTTCCTAATTTAAATACATACCCAAAGGGTAGTTCTAAACTTAGGTATCTACGGTCGAAACAGCGACTTTCGTCCCGTTTCCGATTCGCAGAGAAATCTCGGCTTGAAGCCAGTATCCAGCTCACAGCGGATTCTGAACGTCAATACATATATTTTATGTACCACACTAAGTATTTAAAATCCAATTTTAATACTAGTAGTGAACATAACTTTGACAAATATTTTAAAGTTAGAGCCTCGCCCTTTCTTTAATTCCTTCGTGTCTTCCATATCCAAATGGTAGTCACTTTGGGATATGTCAATTACCTTTTCAATATTTCACAAACCTTTGGCCAAGCCCTGGGTTTTAGAATATCGAAATGATGTGCACCTTGTGCAACATGCCCAATTGCAAACTTTGACTTTTCTCCACTAGAATAGTCAATTAATTCTCCAAGAATTATTAATTGCAACTTTAATACTTTTAAATCTAAAGATAGATTTATTGTAAGTATATTAATTAAGCACTAAAGTCATCATCACATAAATCTTCCAAAGACTTTATGCTCTACTATTTGCTTAATTATTGGCTTAGTCATAATAAGTTATTTTATCAAAAATTAACCTATTATTAATTCCCAATTGAAAATTAAATCATTTAAAACATTTAATCAAAGGATTATATATTTTAAATATTCAACCTTCAATTCTTTCTTGATTTCAATAGTCCAACTATTTAATCATTTTAAAGGTACTATTATTATAATGATTACAATAATCCAATTATTTAATCAACTATATTAATATTGATTACTATATCTCATTATAAAATCAACTATTATTTAATTCAATTATATTGATTACTATAATCCATTATAAAATCAACTATAATTTTAATATTGATTACTATAATCCCATTATAAAATCAACTATCATTTAATTCAATTATATTGATTACTATAATCCAATTACATAATCAACTATATATTGAATGAGTTTGTATATAGTCCAACTATATATATATTTTTTTAAAACAACATAAAATATTAGTCCGACTAATACTTTTGATTAATATGACGAGTAAAATATAAATGAGCGTGTTTAGCGAGTATTCGAACGAATGTTGCAAATTCAATACTTGCCTCCCACTATTTTTCGTCGAGCCTCTAACCCTCTGTCGAGTACTCGGGAAACCGTGTTTCCTAGTGGGCTAGGATCCCGTTAAATATCACACAATCTTGACTTTGGCCAACAAATTGTATGATTAACTAGGTAGATCTCTAAGATCAATTGGATCTCATCCAATTCCTAGATCCGGTTAGGTGGACATCCAAGTCCTAAACATATATCTCATATATGCCTATATATCAATATATATACCCTAACCTTTTTCCTCTGAATCAACTAGGCCTTGGCTTTGGCACAACAAACCTGATGATCCCAGTCAAGCGCGGACCCATTGACCATGGAGGCTTCGTAATCATGTCAATGGACAAGAAGTGGTCTTGACTTTGGCCAACAAACCACAACTTGGACACGACACCGATATAGAACAAAGCCTCGTGATTAAAACACATCTTTGATGGACAAGGGCTTGACTTTGGCCAACAACCCCTGCCAATCTCGGATCTTGAGTAAGAATCACTCAATGGAAGGAAAAACGCATGATATTTAATGAGGGTTTTTTTTGCGTGCAAATTGGCTACCAATTTAATTATCTTTATTAAGGTCTCATCATCATACACCCTTAAACATGCATTCTAAATACATAATAAAGCGAGTATGAAATAAAATAATAATGATATGCGGATGGATACTTAACACATTGATCCTAGATCAAATCTCTCCCTTTCTCACTCAAGCTAGCACTTGTACTACTTCTACCCGTTACACTACACTTCTAAAGAAACCTCATATACATAGAGGGGAATAGGTGAGAAGAGAATACAAAGAGAAAGAAGGTGATAAGGCTGGACACGCAGGCAGGTCCAATTTAATAAATCGAATTTATTACAACAATTTCTAAAATTGCCCACCCGACTAATATCCATCCGATATACATTATTCATTCAACACAACCATGTATTCACACACATAAGCATGCTATCAATCAATCTAATCAAATTAATTAATCTGATAATTAAGTGATCATCCAATGTTCAAACAACGATTTGATTTTGTTCGAGTCAAACTCGTTTTTGCGAATAAGTACTCAAAGTACGAATTCATGAATTAAATTAAACTACATCATTAAATCTAATTTAACATGTATTTAATACTAATTCACTATTCAATTCAAAATTAAATATTACACTTTTATTTAATAAACCTTTTACGATTTAAATTCCAAATCTAATCGTAACGCGTCTCAAAGACCGATTAACGTCCAACGTCAATTCAATTAAAGTCCAATGGGCTTTTGATTGATTTCTTAAGGCGTGGACTTTTGGTCAACTCGGGTCAAACCGATAACCAAAGTCCAATCCGGGATTTACCCCATAAGCCCATAAATCAATCTTGGCCCATTAGGCCCAATTGAACATTAAAGGTTCATTAGTCGCAATTGGGCTTTATGGTTAAGGTTTTGGGCCCAATTGGATCCAATCCACTTGGCCTAAACCAAACTTGATAAATCAAGCCCAATAGCCCCAAATACAACAATTCAAGCCCAAATCCAATTTAAGCCTAAATAATTAAATTACACTAATCCAATTACGCAATTTAATTACCTAAAGTGCATTACATGATTAATCGACTAAATCAATATTTTTAAAACACCAAATTAGTCTTATTAATCATATTCAATTCATTATCACATGTCAAACACACATAATGAAAAATCAAATCCATTTACATGCTTTCATGCTCTCGGCCAAGGAGGGATTTTGTGTCCGATTCGGTTTCGATCCAATCGAACCTACAATCGACATCAAATCACCATCCAATTTGATTTTATACACATCCAATGTCACAAAACCAAAATTCCAAGACAACATTAGGGCATATCACATTCGGCCAAGGTGGAATTTTTGGGGAAAAATCATCCAATGCATTTTTCATTAAAATTGATTCCATGTAACATCATTCTATATACATGTAAGCATTCTTATTCATCAAATTCACAAGAACATGCTTCAATCAATTTCATCACACCATTCGGCCAACATCATATTTTGGGGAAAATTATTCCAAATCAATTTTCAACAAATTGGTCCAACCAAAATGCAATAAATCATGTTATAAGCATACTCAAACAAGCAATTTATTCAAATCATGCTCAACAAACATTTACCCAAATTTTAAGCCCTACATTTTCATGCTTGCAACATTAGCTCTTGATGCCATTGTTGGTTATTCTAAGGTCCCAAGATCAAATCAAGACATGAAATTATGTGTGAACACATCAACGGAGGTAGCGGAATACTCACATTGATCGGTAGAGTCGATATGGAGACGATTCAAGCCCAAAAACGCACTGCCATGTAAGCCTACTGCATGCAGTCCACTGCCTACAAAAACAGAAAAGTGAAGAAGAAACGGAGCTCCTAGCTTCGTCGGATGGATCCCGTCTCATGGTCGAACCTCCCTACCACCTTCGCAAGACTTGTAAGTGTGCTAGCACTTGATTTCTCACCATGAGAAACCACTCTTGCTTCCCTTTAGCTCACGCCCAACTGGTTCAAAACCAGTGAAGAATGGCCACCATTGCCGTGAGAGGAAGAGAGAATTTTGAGAGAGAAGAAGTTGTGTTATATTATTTAAAATGATTTACCAAAAATCAATTTATATTTATGCCATAATTTATTAAATTAATAATAAAATTATGATACATAACATGCAATGGCTTAGAGTATAAAACACTCAATTTCCATGCAATAATATTGAGTGCATTGCACACTATCTACATGCAATGACATTGAGTACAATGTACACAATCTACATGCAAAGCATTAGAATGACATGTGTCATGTGGGCCCCACACGTTTCCAAATGAAAGTGGGCCCACGTGCACTCACGCGTTCGGGTTCGATATTTCCGAAATACCGAGCTTACGTCGCGACGTTAATTCAATCGAATTTAAATAAATAATCGCGCCCGGCGAAATTATTATTTACGTCGCTAACGAATTAATTCTCAATTAACTCGTTTGCCCGAATTAAAATCTAATTTTAATTCCGCGTCGAAATCCAATTTCGTCTAATATATCGAATATATTAATACATCGATTAATTCCGAATTAATCGTTCTCTCTCTTTAGACGATATTTTATCCCGGATAAAACATCTCCGTTATTAATCCTAGATTAATTTTCTCTCTCTTCTATTATAATCCCAGATTATTCAAGAGTGCAAGTTGTGCGTCATCGGTGGATTATCGGGAAGCGACCCATGAGATCCCCGGATAATCTGGCAGTAAATACGGTCGTCGGGGAGTGCCCGAATCACGTACGTACCAAGTACTACGTTCTACCGATTTACGAGACAAGGTCGACTCCTAGCAAAGCACCAAGTCTTCCCAAGTTCTCCGGACATATTCATCAAAGAATATCTAGATCTGTATCAAGCGTAGTATACAATTGTATTGTGCATATCGGCCCAGTATCGGATAATCACGTGGTAGGGCTGGGGCTGGGGCTGGATAAGTGTCTGCCCCGTCCGAAACACATATCGGATGTCTGGTAACTAGTCTCTATAATCGGATATTCATGACCTGGCCATAATATCACGATTGGATGCGCATCACTTTAAGAGCACTAATACCGTATCCTGCGTGACATCATCTCCATTACTGGAGTGACACTTCCGTCTTGACATCACATCCAATACACTACGATTCTCTGATAAACCCAGAAGAGGTGATCACAGAACCAGTTAAGCCCCCACCACCAAAACCAAAGTTTACCGATTGTCGTAAGTATTAGCAATGCAAGTCTCAGGTTAAGACTATACACACCTACCTTGATTTCGGCCTCCCATAGACACCTAGTCATAATACCAATGGGATTCCGAAGGGTCTATCCAGAGCGAAGCTGTTTCCCGTACCATCGTTGAAACACGACCTCCTATCGCACTTGCACAAGTATCCAATACTTATATATATGAGAACTGCCGTTGTGCCCTCACAACGCGCACAAGTGCAATACTAGCCTATTCCGCATTATCGATGTCCAGTCTCGATAATACTACGGCTAGGGATATTTAATGATTAATCCTTCGTGGACTGATACTGTCTCATATCATCTCAATCCAGGAACTAATCATAGGGACCTCTCTTCATTTATATATCTATGGTGATCTAATCACAAACGATGAGAGTGCAATTTCCTTATTACATAGTTAATTTGCTACAACAACACAATGATCTGTGCAAATAGTGACGCTATGGGTCATATTATCCAACACTTGGATCGTCGATGAGACCGCGATTCCTTAGCCTGCGCTATAGCCCCGTTATTGTCAAAATACAATGGAACGGGCTCAGCTGCTAACGGAACTACTCCTAATCCAATTAGGAATTTACGGATCCAAACTACCTCTTTTTCTGCTTCAGCTGCAGAAATATACTCCGCTTCTGTTGTTGAATCGGCAACAGTCTCTTGCTTGGAAGATTTCCACCTTACTATTCCGTTATTCAAACAAAATATGTACCCGGATTGCGACTTGCAGTCGTCTTTATCGGTTTGGAAACTTGCGTCGGTTTACCCAGTTACCTTATATTCTTAACTGCCATCCAGTGACCATCACCTGGATCGGCCTGATAGCGACTACACATGCTCAAAGCATACGAGACATCAGGTCGCATACATATCATGGCATACTTGATCGATCCAACTGCCATGGAGAACGAAATCCGACTCATGCTGTCTCTCTCATCTTGAGTTTTAGGACACATGTCCTTGATAGAGTGACGCCATGTGAAACTGGCAACAGTCCCCTCTTGGACTGATCCATGTTGAATCTCTTCAACACTTTATCAATGTACGTGCTTTGGGAGAGTCCAAGCATCTTTCTAGATCTATCACGGTAGATCTTTATTCCTAGAATAAAGGCTGCTTCTCCCAGATCCTTTGTGGAGAATTTTAATTAAAGCCAAGCTTTCACTGACGTTAACATAGGAATGTCATTGCCAATAAGCAATACATCATCAACGAAAAGGACAATGAATGTCAGTGCGCTCCCACTAACCTTCTTATATACACAAGGATCATCCTCGTTTTGAACGAAATCATATTCTTTTATGATCTCATCAAAACGTTGGTTCCAAGAACGCGATGCTTGCTTCAATCCATAAATGGATCGATTTAACTTACAAACCTTGTTTGCAAGTCTTGGTATGACAAAACCGTCAGGCTGTTGCATATAAACATCCTCCAAAAGGTTTCCGTTAAGGAAAGAAGTATTGACGTCCATCTGCCATATCTCGTAATCGAAATATACAGCAATAAGAAGCATTATCCGAATGGATTTAATCATGGCAACTGGTGTGAAAATTTTCGTCATAATCGACACCATGTCGTTGACGATACCCTTTCACTACAAGCCTAGCTTTGTACGTTTGTATGTTGCCATCCATGTCAGTCTTCTTCTTGAAGACCCATTTGCAACCAATAGGCTTTACGCCTTCTAGTGCATCAACCAGTGTCCAAACTTGGTTGGTGTACATGGAATCCATCTCAGAATTCATGGCATATTGCCATAAACTGGAGTCGATACCTTGTATCGCTTCCTCATACGTAGCCGGCTCATCTTCCTCAATAAGATTAATATCAATATGAGGTGAGATCATAAACCCATACCTCTCAGGTTGTTTTCTGACTCTCTCCGACCTACGCGGTCCTTGTGTTTTTGAAGATTGTGGTACAGTCTCATCCCTACTGGACTATTCATGTTCGGTTAAGGATTCTGTGCCAGAAACATTATCGCTCTGATTTTCATCGAGTTCTATTTTCCTCCCACTTATCACTGCATTTAGGAATTCCTTCTCAAGTAAAACCATATGTAGAGCAACAAATACTTTGTTCTCTTGTGGGTGATAGAAGTAATATCCTTTGGTTTCCCTAGGATATCCTACAAATAGGCATTTATCTGATTTGGGTTCAAGTTTGGTACCTTCCAAACGTTTGATGTATGCCCAGCAACCCCAAATCTTCAGGAATGAGAAACCCAATTTCTTTCCTGTCCATATTTCATACGGAGTCTATTGAACAGACTTTGACGGAACCTTATTCAAAATAAGTATTGCACTGTTCAATGCATATCCCCATAAGGAAATAGGTAGCACTGTGCGACTCATCATAGACCTTACCATGTCTAACAAATTTCGGTTTCTCCGTTCGGATACACCGTTTAATTACAGTGTTCTTGGAGGAATCCACTGTGAAAGAATACCATATTCTTTCAAGTAATCAAGAAACTCATTGCTCAAGTATTCACCTCCACGGTCCGACCGTAATGTCTTAATACTTTTTCCGGTCTGTTTTTCTACTTCGTGTCGAAACTCTTTGAATTTATCAAAAGTTTTCGACTTGTGTCTGATAAGATACACATAACCATAACACGATGCATCATCCGTAAAGGTTACAAAGTATTCATATCCACCTCTAGCCTGGCTAGACATGGGCCCACATACGTCACTATGAACAAGGGCTAACAGTTCGGTGGCACATGCACCTACCGCTAAAAGGTGATTTAGGCATATTACCTAATAAACAAGATTTACAGATGTCATATGAATTTGGATCAAATCTGTCCAAGTACCCACTCTTCGAATGTGGGGATATATGTGTCTTGTTTATGTGTCCCAGACGACAATGCCACATATAAGTTTCATCTTTGTTACTTACTTTAAACCTTTTGTTTGTTACATTATATGTTTGAGATTGATTCATATTCAAAATATATAGACCATTATTACATCAGCAGTGCAAATCTCCATATCATTTTTATACATAAAACACCCAGTGTTTCTAAATACAAAAGTGTACCCACATTGGGTAACATAGATACAGAAATAATATTCCTAGTCAAAATAGGTACATAATAACATTCTGTAAGTTTAAGTACATGCCCCGATGGCAGTTCCAAAACAAAAGTGCCAACGGCCAAAACGGCGACATGTGTCTCATTTCCAACGCGGAGGTCAAACTCTTCTGAGGCTAGTCTCATGCTAATCTGCTGATCCTGCACATCCGTACATATATGAGTTCCACAACCAGAATCAAAAATCCAATTTTTAAAACTAGTAGTAGACATGTTTATTTTTATAACAAACATTCCTGAAGCCGGTGCCTTGCCCGCTTTGATTTCCTTCATGTGTGCCTTGTACTCACGGAAGTCAAGCTTCCAGTGACCCCGCTTCCCGCACTGGAGATATACATCTTGGCATTTGTCCTTAGGTTTCCAAGAACCCTTTGACGATTTGGCCTTGCCCTTCTTCTTATGCTTCTTCTTCTTAACACCTCCAGTCGCCTTGGGCCAAGCCCTCGGAGTCTGAGATGTTGAAGCATAGTGCATCTCACGCTTCTTGCCCTTAAGGACCTCTTTCTCTACTTCACGCAGAGTGGACATCAACTCTCCAAGAGTTTGGTCTTGGTTCAACATGTTGTAGTTCATGATGAACCCACTCCAAGTGTCGGGGAGAGACTGTAGGATCAAATCTACTGAAGTCTCAACCTAAAAAACTATGCCCATCTGTCCGAGCTGCTCAATGTCAGCAATCATCTGTGACACATGGTGCTCAACAGACGTACCCTTGACATTCGAGTGTGGAAGAGCATCTTCTCCAACTCATATCTTTGCGATCTAAGGTTAGATCGGTGAAGATCATGCAACTTTGCCATCAACTCATAGGGATCCAACCCCTTGTTTTGACGATGGAATTGCTGAGTCATAGCGGCAAGCATTACCGATTAAGCAGTCGCATTGTCATCGCTATGAGTCTTCCAAAGCTCTAGCTCAAGCAACTGATCAGGTCGGGGCTTAGGCCCAAGAGGTCAATCTAAAGTGTAGAGTAACTTCTCGAATCTCAGAACAATTCTGAAATTCATATCCCAGTCTTGAAAGTTTGTGCCATTAAAGACTTTGTCGCCTATGACAATATCCATAATGATTAACTTTCATGTCATCTTAACCGCAATAGTCCAACTATTCGATTAACAATGTATGGTTACAGTCTAACTGTTACAAGAAAAATAATAATATATTAGTCCAACTAATAAAATAATTGACGAAATAATTTGAAAGCGCGTAAAACTAAGTATTTGAACGAAATTGAAAATTCAATACTAGCCTCCCACTATTTTTCGGCGAGCCTCTAACCCTTGTTGAGTACTCGGGAAACCTAGTTTCCTAGTGGGCTAGGATCCCGTTAAATAACACACAACCTTGACTTTGGCCAACAAGCTGTATGATATTTAACTAGGTAGATCTCTAAGATCAATTGGATCTCATCCAATTCCTAGATCCGGTAGGTGGACCTCCAAGTCCAAACACATATACAATATATATGCCAATATATCCAATATATTTTCCTAACCTTTTTCCTCTGAATCAACTAAGCCTTGGCTTTGGCACAACAAGTTTAATGATTCCAGTTAAGCGGGACCCATTGACTTTAGAAAGCTTCGTAATCGATGTTGATGGACAAGAAGTGATCTTGACTTTGGCCAACAAATCATAACTTGGACAAGACACACGATATGAAACAAAGCCTTCATGATTCAAACACATCCGAGATGGACAAAGGTCTTGACTTTGGCCAACAAACCAGTGCCAATCTTGGATCTTGAGTAAGAATCACTCAATGGAAGGAAAAACGCTTAATATTTGTTGAGGGTTTTTCGCGTAAATTGGCAACCAATTTATTATCTTTGTTAGGTCTCATCATACACCCTTAAGCATGGATTCTAAAAGCATAATAAGGCACGAAAATAAATTAATAATGATATGCGGATGGATATCTCACAGATTATTCCTAGAACAAATCACTCATTTTCCTCTCCCCGGCTAGCAATATTCTTAACTTCTACCCAATTACATAATACAATGAAAGAACCTCATTAACATTGAGGGGAATTAGGTGAGAAGAGAATTACAAAGAATCAAGAGAGATAAGGCTGGACACGCAAGTCCAATGTAATAAATTCTAAATTTACAACAATTTCCAAAATTGCCCTTTCCCTTCTAATATCCATCCGATATACATTATTCATTCACACAAAGCATGTTATTCAATCTATCTAATCCAATTAATTAATCTTGAATAAAGTGATCATCCAATGTTCAAACAACGATTTGATTTTGCGCGAGTCCAACTCGTTTGAGAATAAGTAGTCAAAGTACGAATTCTTGAATTATATCGAACTACAATTTAAATCTAATTTAATTCGTATTCAATACTAATTCTATATTTAATTCCAAATTAAATAACTACACTTTTTAATGCGCCTTTACGACTTAGATTCCAAATCTAATCTAAATGGGTCTCAAAGCCCAATTAACATCCAATGTCGTTTAATTAAAGTCCAGGGGCTTTCAATTAATTTCTTAAGGCATGGACTTGGTCAAAATGGGTCAAACCCAAATACCATAGC
>SKCR01031351.1:0-16422 GCA_019454045.1 Zanthoxylum bungeanum | reverse complement strand
AGAACAAGAAGGCTAAATGGAATGAGCCTGAACCCTTAGAGATAGACACTCCCTTGACTAAAGGACTCACGTCAATTGGAGCTTCTGTTGTCCAACCAAAGTAATGGATTGAGATAACGTTACCTCAAAAAAATGAATGCCAGTCGCCGAATAGGAGGAAGATTTGGAGAACGTTATTGTTAGGATCCCCCACGGGTCAACTGTGACTTCAGACACTTCTAGCCTTTCAAAGTTTGTCAAGAGGATCCTTCTTGAAGATGATGAACATCAGATGGATGAGCTAGGCCCTTTGGAGTCAATTAAGAAAGCTATGGCCCTGAATTATAAAGTTAGGATTCTTAAGAGTTGCATTTCCTTCTCTTTTTTTGTCAAGTGGGAGCTAACCCCGATGATTTTCAAACCCTTGAAAGCAACCTGTTCACTCAGAGTAATTTGAGTCGAGTCAATGGTGAAATATGGATTTGGATAAATCAAACACAGCGGTGATGAGGGAGAACACTGAGTTGAAAGTGGCGTTTGAAGCCTCTAAGAAAAGGGCAAAGAATGCTGAGATGGATGTTGAGTCGACTCGAGCGACGTTGAAGCTCGTGCTAGAAGTATCTGAAGCCGATAAGGAAGCCTTTAAGGAAAGCATGGATTTTCTAAAAAAAAGAAAGAGACGAATTGATGGAACGACTGGAGGGGGTCGCCTACGAGGTAATGCTAGCAGAGAGGAGCAGTTTGATGAAACAATATTTGGCGGGGGAGCATAAAGCATGGACCCCTAAAAAATGGATCAAGGAACACGCTAGGTCTGAGGCTGGACTCCCGTCATCTGATGAAGAAGAGGAGGAGGATGAGGAAGTGATTCTGTCGAATAACAAAGCCAAAGAGGGGGAGGACTAGCTGAAGAGAAGATGTGTTGGATGAGAGAGGCTCATCAGGGCATTGAGATTTGAATAACCTTAATTTATTAAGGGAGTTTGTCCTCAAGTCTCGAGTCTAGGAATAATGGAAAATGCAGGAAATAAAATTCTAAGTAAATTCTAAATTCTACACATAGTAGTCTCCATCCCTCCAGTCAGAGAATAGTCACTTATCGAGTGTCTAGTCTATGACTCTTAGTCTGCTAGGTCTACATGTAGTACCTTTTAGATGCAAAATTTTCCAATTATTTTGGATGGGCTTTTCAGACGTTGTCTTCAACTTGTATGCTTTTTGCCCAACGACCTTTGTAACGACGTATAGGCCTTCCCATGTGGGTCCGAGCTTACCGTCTCCAATATATTTGTGTTTTGAAAGTCTTTGTGTAAGACCAATTCTTCTTCTTTGAAGGTTCGACATCTAACATTCTTGATAAAGAACTTGGCCATCCTTTGCTGATGGGCGGCAAGCCGTATCAAGGCATGTTCTTTTATTTCATCAATGGTGTCGAGGTTGTAATTCATTAGTTATCGATTGGACTCTTATTCTAGCCACTGGTAGCATGGGGATGGGAAGCATCCTTTGACTGGAATGACAACTTTGGCTTCGAAGGCTAGTAAGAATGGGGTCTCGCCAATCGACGAGCGAGCTATCATTCGGTAAGACTATAACACTCATGCAAGCACGTCTTCCCACAATCTTTTCAATTTTTCTAACCGTTTCTTCAATGTGTTAATAATAGTCTTATTGGAAGACTTAGCCTGAGCATTAGCTTGTGGGAAGCGTGGTGTCTGTTGGATAATATGACCCATAGCGTCACTATTTGTACAGATCATAGTGTTGTTGTACAAATTAACTATGTGACAAGGAAATTGCGCTCTCATCATTTGTGATTAGATCACCTTAGATATATAAATGAAGAGAGGTCAATATGATTAGTTCCTGGATTGAGATGATATGAGTAAGTATCAGTCCACGAAGGATTAATCGTTAAATATCCCTAGTCGTAGTATTATCGAGACTGGACATCGATAATGCGGAATAGGCTAGTATTGCACTTGTGCGCGTTATGAGGGCACAACGGCATAGTTCTCATATATTTAAGTATAGGATACTTATGCAAGTGCAATAGGAGGTTGTGTTTCACCGATGGTACGGGAAACAGCTTCGCTCTGGATAGACCCCTCGGAATCCCATTGGTATTATGACTATGTGTCTATGGGAGTCCGACATCAGGGTAGGTGTATTTGGTCTTAACCTGAGACTTACACCGCTAATGCTTACGACAATCAATATACTTTAGTTGAGGTCGTCCAGGGCTGTAACAGGTTCTGTGTACGCCAATGCTGGGTATATTGAGAATCGTAGAGTATTGGGTGTGATGTCAAGACGGAAGTATCACTCCAGTCATAGTGGAGATGATGTCACGTAGGATACGGTATTAGTGCTCTTAAGTGCTGGCCGGCCATCGGGATATTATGACAAGGTCATGTATATCCGATTATAGAGACTAGTTACCAGACATCCGACATGTGCTTCGTACGGGGCAGACACATATCCAGCCCCAGGCCTAGCACGTGACTATCCGATACTGGGCCGATAAACACAATACTTACTAGACTACGCCTGATATAGATCTTAGATATTCTTATAAGAATATGTCCGGAGAATTGGGAAGACTTGGTGCTTTGCTAGGAGTCGACCTTCTCTCATAAATCGGTAGAACGTAGTACTTGGTACGTACGTGATTCGGATACTCCGACGACCGTATTTATTGCCAACTTATCCGGGGATCTCATGGGTCGCTTCCCGATAATCCACCGATGACGTATAGCTTGCACTCTTAAATAATCTGGGATTATATAGAAGAGAGAGAAAATTAATCTAGGATTAATTACGGAGATATTTTATCTAGGATAAAATATCGTCTAAAGAGAGATAACGATTAATTTGGAATTAATCGGTAAATTAATATATTCGATATATTAAATGAAATTAGATTTCGACGCGGAATTAAAATTAGATTTTAATTCGGGCGAACGAATTAATTTAGAATTAATTCGTTAGCGATGTGAATAGTGAATTCGCTAGGCGTAATCATTTAATTACGACGTAACGGAAAATTCGCTAATTGAGAATTAGCGAACCCGAGCCCGAGTGTGATTGCGAGCGCATTCGTATTTCGAATTCGAGTGCGGCAACGCAAGTCACATCAAGCGTCAAATCATTCGTCACATCAAGCGTCAAATCAATAGTCACTTCGAGTGATGCGATTGATTGATGTGATTGATTGATTGAGTGATTGACACACATCAAGTCACTTTTATAAAGTGACAATGAATAGTTGATGTGTGTGGTTGAAATAGTGAAAGTTGGTGGGAGTATTTACCATTTTATTTATTTGATTTATTATTTGGTAAATGCTTTGTATATTTTATGGAAAAATATATAAACCTTTTTGGAAAAGGTTTTACTAACTAATTACACCACTTTACACACATTTTTATCTCTCCATTCTTTCTCTATGGCTCACGCCCATTTGGGCAAAAACACTCACTGGTTTCACACTAAAACCGTGAGCATGAGGGAGGCAAGAGTTGGGTTTTTGTGGCAAAACCCACAAGTGCTAGCACACTACGAGATATGCGAAGGTGGTAGGGAGGTTCACCCATGAGCCGGGATCCGTCCGACGAAGCTTGCAGCTCCGTTTCGCAGCTTAAAATTCTGAAATGGAGGGCAGTGAACTGCATGCAGTGAGCGTCATTGGCAGTGAGCAAAGTGGCTTCATTCGTCTTCAAATCGTCTCAACCGATCGATGTGAGTATTCCGCTACCTCATTTGATGTATTCACACATGTTTTCATTGCTTGTTTGATCTTGGGACCTAGATATAAACCTTACAGTGTCGAGAAGCTGAGTTTGATACCATAATTTATGCATAAGTCATGGAAGCAGTGGCTGATGAATTGTGAACCATTTTCAATCACTATCTCCCTCAATAGCCCGAACCGACATATGATGTTTTTCCAAATGAATGTTTGTACTTCACGGTCTCATATCTTGGTGACGGCCTTTACTTCAATCCATTTGGAGTAGTAGTCTGTGAGTTCAAGCATGTAGACCCGTTTTCCCGGGGCGATTGGGAGTTTACCTATAATATACATGGCCCATTCCATGAATGGACAAGGGAATATGATGGGGTTAAGTTTCTCTGGTGGCAGATACGAGACTGGGGCAAACCTCTGACACTTATAACATCAGCGGTGAAGTCTGTTGCATCGGTTCGTATGGTGGGCCAATAATACCCTACTTTGTGGGCTCGACAAGCCATTCCTTCCCCCGAAGTGGTTCCTTCATTCACCTTTGTGCAACTCAGCCAGCACATATTTGGCTTCTCTATGAGTTATGCATTTGAGATAAGGCCCAGAAAATGTCATTTTCAAGAGTTGATCATCATACAAAGTGAACCTTGCAGCTTGACATTGAATCTTCTGAGCTTCGATTTTATCTTGAGGGAGAGTGTCGTCTTGTAGATCTTTCACAAGCGGAGTCATCCACGAGTCGGCTGGATTGATCGAGGAAACTTATCTGGCTTCTTCCTTCCATATGGCTGGCCATTATAAATACACAACTGTAATCGATTGGGGCTTGTCCCATTGCATAGTCGAACCAAGAGTGGCTAAGACGTCGGCATGAGAGTTTTTTACTCTAAGAACTTTTTGTTGGGGTTTTGGCGCGGACGCATCGGAAGCTCGCGATTCTGGCGAAATCGTAACTTTAAAAACTTTTAAAATCACCGAATAAATTATTCAATATCCAATATGAATAGTTCATTCATATTTCACCTAAACATATTTATTCGATATCAAAGAACGACATAAATAGGTTAGAAATACTACGAAACTTTTACGAAAATATTTTTCCGTAAAATGACATAAAATGCGTTTTTGTCCGAACCGACCAACCAACACATATGGGGCTGCCCAGGTTAGCTCCATTAGTGCTTGGGCAGTTCATGGACTGCCCAAAGAAAAACCAATTCACTATTTAGACAGCGGACCACCGGTAACCCCAAAACTCACATGGTAACGGCATTTTTCGCCGTTTTCGCATATTTTAACTCCGAAATAATTTCCGGCAATTGTTCCAATGCCCAAAACACATCCAATACATTTATACAAAATAATTTTCATCACCAAAATCACATAAAATCCAGATCTGATTTGGTAACCAAAAATATCATTTTTCATGCTTTAAATCCAATTTTCTCAACATTAATCATATCAACATTAACACCAACCAAAGCCACCACCTATGAAGAACTCAAGAACAATTATAGGAGTTAAAAAAGTGGTCATAACAGTCTAGAATGGCAACAAGTCATCAAATGATAAAATTGAACTAATATTACAATAATATTATCCAATCCAACTTCACACATGCATCTAGCCTCCAAATCCATATTCCAATTTAAAAAGCCCCAAAATCTAAGAAAGGAAGAAACCCTAGAACTATTCTAGATATTAAAGAACAAGAAACAAGCTTTCTATGTTTATTATTACTAAAGATTACGTCAAAATCTCATAATTTCCTTAAACTTTCTTCTTGATTTCTTGATTTTCTTCCTTGGTTCTTCAAGAAAATTTTGGGAACTTTTCTTCTTGTTAGGTTCGTCCATGGAGGTCTTAAAATGAAGAAAACAAAATTTTCAACTTTAAATACAAGGCCAGAACCGACTTAGGGTGTGAAAGAAGGGCAATTTTGTCATTTTGTCATTTTTAATCTAATTAAATAATAATAACCTTTAAGTTAACAAATCTAATTTGTAAACTTTAAGCTTAATAAAACCATGGCACATGTAACCAATAATAATCAAACATATTGCATAACAATTATGTAATATTGAAATAATTTAATTATCTAGATATTTAACATTTAAACATCTAAATAATTAATTAATGTGATTATTATTATATATGTATATTTATTTACATTAAATAACAAATACATGTATTAATGGCATGTGTAGAAATCTCATTTGACAAATAATTAATATGTATGAAATCTAATTTTGTATCAAATATAAATACACATTAATTATCAATTGACCGAAATGCCCCTAATGCATGTATTTTCGTTTAACCCTTTAAACGACTCGAATTAACTCATTTAATCCAATGAAGTATTATGAATAATATATATTATTCATAACGCGTTTCCCAAGTACTCAACGAGTACACTTCATATTGTGGGACTCTCTAAGTTTAGGTTTATCCGTAACGAAATCCAATTTTGTATCTATAATTCACCCACTCATGAATTATGACGACCACAAATAATCTCGCTAAACTATGCAAGTCAAGGTTATTGTATACGTATAATCCCTCCATCACAGGCTATCCATATTATACCTGGGATATAGATAAGAACGTCAAATCCTTATGGTATAATATAGACGACTTTCAAATTTACGATCTCTAAATAACACTCGGAACTCGCTTCCGAAGTTATACCACAGCCATGGATTTACTAGATCGCGAACACGTGTAGGAAACCTATGCCCTGTACGCAGGACTGACATATTCTATCTTGATACGCACTGGATATCATGAGCATCAGTCCACACCCAACGAACATGCGGAGGTCTGATCTAAATAGATCGGTGACATGACTGCCATCAAAGTGTGGAGGATAACTCATATATCTATTGTAGTATCTCAAGTCGAAGGACCACTATGCTCGCTCAACTCGAGAAGATTCCTATTGACGTTGGTGTACCATCTATTAGGAAATCTTCAGTGAGTCATTCACTGTTTATTAAATAAACACCTACATGTCTATACGAGTCTCCCGAGACTCATGGTTATTGGGATAAACCATCGGACCAAGTCACAATATATGACATGTACTGGTCTCAACAGATTTTACTAACCGACCCGTGTAGTAAATCTTGACCAGGAACTTTATTTAAGAATATACAACTTATAGTGACGCTTCCCAATGTCAATTACAAACTACATTGTAACTGCGCACTACATTGTAAATCCTAGGGTCTTTGTCTAATATACACCTATCACTAAATCAGATTTAATGTCAATCTAATCATAATTAGATATCTAATCGTAATTAGATCGAATATGTAAATGAAAGACAAGAGGTTCTACCATTAAATAAGTAATATTATGGAAAAAGACATTGTTCGTATTCATGAATAAGACATAAATACGATCCAGATTGGCACTCTGAGCACCAACCCTAACAATTTCTCCCACTTGCTCTAGTGCCAATCCATGGTATCATATACACATCTAAATGTGCATCACATACTCATTGCCCTCAAGAGCTCACCTAGCACTCAAAAGGTTGGCAACAACAAGTAAGCCCGCTTTAACAAATTGAGTTTGTCCAACAAACCCAATCGTTTCCCTTAACCATCATCTTTCATATTTTGTAGAACCCAAGTTCTACATCAATATGACTCAGATACGATATCGATATTGTGTTATAGCTACTGAGTTGTCTATATATTTAGAGATCAAATCCAAATATTATGAGACAACCGCAAGCACAACACTAATATCAAAGCTTCTAATCTATAAGGTCACTATGCAACTTCATAAGTCAATACTTCATAAGTTACAACTAATTCCACTAATACAGTAGAATTAACTGTGACACTCCTACTGCATCGTTTCTGACTCTACATAACGTAGACTGTCTAACGTCATAATTAGACTCAAAAGTAATTTGATCCTAATGGTTGTAGATTATATTCTCCATGAATAAGAAACCCGTTCTTAATATCTCAAAGATAACAAAGAACTTGTTTCAAGACACATCCTATGGTCTATAGCATATCAAAATAATTCGTAACTATTACGATTAAATTGATATTTTTAATAGAACATAATATAGTATTCATTATACCATCATCCTATGATGCATAAGATTGACTAGACATTCTAATAAATTTCTCTTTCAACAAAGGAATCATGCTTTATGAAAGATGAATACTATATACAAGAGACACACTAACTGTCAAATAATTATACTAACTGTCATACAGATAGTTTTGATGTGTCCTTTATTAGATCATATCTAATGTACGACTAATGAGAGTATCTCACAAGTCTCTAGTTTTATATCATATATAAAACTTTATATCAAATATAACAAAGACTACTCCCACTTCTTTCACGGAGATAAGAAGACTTAGGTAAACTTTTTACCTTATAAACATCTCATTATTACATTAATAATGATAATGTCTTTAGGATATATAACACTAGAAAGAAATTTGTACGCTCTGACTAACCCTACTATCATGTGTATTCTTTATGCTTTGATAAAATCAGACAATCCGACTGTTTTCAAAATTAGAAAACACAGATTTCTGAAAAGCTTATTCGAGTCTACAATAGGCTCTATAGGCTAGTATATCAAACTATGATCATAGCAGAATACAAATTCTAGGGCCATTCTAGAATGAACTCTTCAAACAAAAAAACCACAATGGATCTCTCATTCAAAGAAACCATTCAGGAACACCATTTTGTATTCTTTAGCTAAAATACACAGTTTAATATCAACATTAACCAACAGATCCTTAATTGTTCAATTAGTATGACTAGAGACAGGTTTCCTCAGAATTTACAATATATTACTGAGTATAACCTTTCTCACTGTCATACTATAAAGGTCAAACATTTAATAAGCTCACTTTGCTTTTGGTGTGCAAATAATTTGCACATTTTATGAACGATTCATAACGAAAGCTCAATCAAGTTCAAAACTTGATTGTAGTAAGCTATGAACAATCTTAGATCCATGGTTCAATGATAACTTCCAAAATCGATATCAAATATCGCTTCCACTATAAGTTATAGGATAATTTTCTTCGATAAGAAAACAACAGAACCATTAAGTACCAAATACAGCACTAATGATTCTGACATCTTATTGGACTTATATGGAAGTTTTCTAAGGGTCATTTCATCTTATCAATTATGTAGTTTCATTATAGTTTATCACTGTCACATTTGACTTCAATAAGTCAAGTCTTTTCTACAATTGTCAACATCTGATGTTATACCCCAAGTAATAAAACAATTTTATTACTCGGATCAAAGAAAAAGATATTATATCAAATAGAATACAATATTCTATTAAATAGAATAAATGATAAACTTTTACTTGTACCTCCGAGGTGCAAGTACTTTCAATTATATAACCATTATACAAAAGAAAGATTCAAATCTTAAACCTTTTAAGATTCAAATTTTCTACTTATACATATCATATACGTAACTGTAGAAACTAATGGAACCTTAATTAAAAAAATGAATTAGTTTTACGGAACAAATGCCCAAGAGTATTGAAAACTAATTCGTTAACACTCAATATCAAACGAATCAGATCATAAGATTCGATTTCTCTCACTGATCAATTCCATCACGATGAAATAGAAGAATAATATTGAGTAAGAATCACATTCATTAAATAACTTTAGAACTAATTGCAATAAATTAATATGTTTGATTATATCAAACATCCTTGAACAATTCAAAGACTCATAATGAATTTTAAAATATATAGTTTTCAACACTTCAAATAGAATATCTTTAACCATTCAAAATATTCTATCCGCATTTCATCAAAAACATATTGACAGTTCTCGAACCATTCAAGACTTTCAATATATATTCTTTTAGAAACACGTAACAAGTCATGTAATTCATTAACTAAGTTACGAAGTAAGAAAGATTCCAAAGGCAATTATATTCATTAAACTACATACATCCAATGCATTAGTTAATAAATTTGTCCAATGACGATCATTGGTTAAATGAATTTATAAATTCCCGAATACAAATATTTCATTAAATGGATAAGGATATGTGGTGTGATATCATATAATACCATCATTTACCATACGGAATAAATGTTGGTTTCTAATATAGTCCCAAGATCATATTTGAACAATGAAAAGAATGAATACAAAATGAAGTGAGGCGGAAACACACTTACATTGAACGGATTTGAGATGTGTTGAGGAAAAATGAACTCCAAGTCCTCTTGTAGTATTCGGCAAGATGGTCTCCAAGAGTAGGTCTCCAAGCTCCAAGCTTTTTCAAAGGATTCCAAGCTCTAAGATTAGTTTCCCTATCACCTTGTATTGATTCTTTATAGTACTAGCTCTTGGTAATTTTGTAACAAAATCACCTTCTCCTTCCCTTGTGTATTCAGCCAAGTGAAAGAAAAATGGGAGAGTCCAATTTTTTTTTGCTAATTTGCGTGAATGAGAGATTGTGATGGAGTGTGTTGACTTGATTTATTTTATGTATTTGATTTCAAAAATAAAATTAAAGGTTTACTAAATTTTTGGTAATAAGTCAATCATGTCACTTTAACTTGGAGTGTAAAACAAGTTAAAATCATTCTCACCAAAACCCATCACTCAAAGTGACAAGTGATGTGACTAATGATGTGACATGTGGGCCCCACTTGATTCGAAATCCGAGTGGGCCCGCAAACACTCCCGGGCTTAGGTTCGCTAATTCCAAATTAAGGATTTTTCCGTTGCGCGTAATTAAATCAAATTTAATAAAATAATTATGTAGAGTAAGTTACTATTCACGTCGCTAGCGAATTAATTATAATTAGTCTGTTTGCCCGAATTAAAATCTAATTTTAATTCCGCGTCGAATCTAATTTCGTTTAATATATCGAATAAATTATTTTATCGATTAATTCCAAATTAATCGTTCTCTCTCTTCAAATAGTATTCTATCCCATATAAAATCTCTCTGTAATTAATCCCAGATTAATTATGCTTGAATCATACGTCATCGGTGAATCTTCAGGAAGCGACCCAAGAGATCCCTGGATATTTGGTAGTAAATCCGGTCGTCGGACTATCCGAACACGTACGTACCCGTACTTACTTTTTACCGATTTACGAGACATGGTTGGCTTCTAGCAAGCACCGTGCCTACCCCAAATCTCCAGAAATATTCTTAATGGAATATATAATCTATATCAGGTAGTATACGTAGTATTGCGTATAACGATCCAGTATCGGATGTCACATGCAAGGCCTGAGGCTGGAATAATGTCTGCCCCATAAAAAGCATATATCGGATTACAAGCAACTAGTCTCTTTAAATCGGATAATCATGACCTTGTCATATTATCTCGATGGTTGCAACGAATTAGAGTACTAATTCTGTATCCCTGCGTGATCATCATCTCCATATGACTGAAGTGATACTTCCATCTGACATCACACCCAATACACTACGATTCTCAATAAACCCAGAAGAGGCGTACACAGAACCTGTTAAAGTCCTGGACGACCAAAACCAAAGCGTATTGATTGTCGCAAGTACTAGCGATGTAAGTCTCAGGTTAAGACCAAATACACCTACCCTGATGCGGATTCCCATAGACACATAGTCATACTACTAATGGGATTCCGCAGGGTCTATCCATATCGAAGCTGTTTCTGTACCATCGGTAAACAAAACCTCCTATCACATTTGCATAATTATCCAATACTTAAATATATGATAACTATGCCGTTACGCTTCCATAACACGCACAAGTGTAATACTAGTCTATTCCGCATTATCGATGTCTAGTCTCGGTAATACTACGACTAGGGATATTTAATGATTAAACCTTTATGGATTGATACTGTATGTCATATCTTATCAATCCGGAACTAATCATTAGTGACTTTTATCATTTATATATTTAAGTAATCAAATTACAAAATGATAAAATGCAATTTCATTGTTACATAATTAATTTGTACAAAAACCGCAATGTCTTTTACAATAGTGACGCTATGGGTCATAATTGTCTAACAATCTCCCACTTGGCCTATAGCCAGTCACTGAAGCATCTAATACCTGAACTATGTACATGTCGCTCAAATTTTGTTGAGGAATAACTTTCGTCAGCGGATCTGCAATGTTGTCCTCTGATGCGACCTTCTCGATCTTCACATCGCCACGATGTATGATCTCACGAATCAGATGAAAACATCAAAGAACATGCTTGGATCGTTGATGAGACCGCGGTTCCTTAGCCTGCGCTATAGCCCCGTTATTGTCACAATACAATGGAACGAGCTCAGCAGCTAACGGAACTACTCGTAATCCAATTAGGAATTTTTGGATCCAAACTGCCTCTTTTACTGCTTCAGCTGCAGCAATATACTCCGCTTCTGTTGTTGAATCGGCAACAGTCTCTTGCTTGGAAGATTTCCAGCTTACTGCTCCGTTATTCAAATAAAATATGTACCCTGATTGCGACTCACAGTCGTCTTTATCGGTTTGGAAACTTGCATCGGTAAACCTAGTTACCTCAAGTCCTCAATCTCCATAGATTAAGAACGCATCCTTAGTTCGTCTAAGATACTTTAGGATATTCTTAACCGCCATCCATTGACTATCACCTGATCGACCTGATAGCGACTACATATGCTCAAAGCATAGGAGACATCAGGTCGCGTACATATCATGGCATACATGATCGATCCGACTACCAAGGCGAACGGTATCTGAATCATGTTGTCTCTCTCATCTTGAGTTTTAGGACATATGTCATTAGATAGAGTGACGCCATGTGACACTGGCAACAGTCCCCTCTTGGACTTATCCATGTTGAATCGCTTCAACACTTTGTCAATGTACGTGCTCTGGGAGAGTCCAAACAGCTTTCTAGATCTATCTCGGTAGAACTTTATTCCTAGAATAAAGGCTGCTTCTCCCAGATCTTTCATGAAGAATTTTAATGAAAGCCAAGCTTTCACCGATGTTAAAATGGGAATGTCATTGCCAATTAGCAATATATCGTCAACGTAAAGGACAATGAATGTCAGTGCGCTCCCACTAACCTTCTTATATACACAAGGATCATCCTCATTTTGAACGAAATCATATTCTTTTATGATCTCATCAAAACGTTGGTTCCAAGAACGCGATGCTTGCTTCAATCCATAAATGGATCGATTTAACTTACAAACCTTGTTTGCAAGTTTAGGTACGACAAAACCATCAGGCTGTTGCATATAAACATCCTCCAAAAGGTTTCCATTAAGGAAAGCGGTTTTGATGTCCATCTGCCATATCTCGTAATCGAAATATGCAGCAATAACAAGCATTATCCGAATGGATTTAATCATGGAAACAGGTGAAAAAGTATCATCGTAATCAACACCATACCCTTTCGCTACAAGCCTAGCTTTGTACGTTTGTATGTTTCCATCCATGTCAGTCTTCCTCTTGAAGACCCATTTGTAACCAATAGGCTTTACGCCTTCTGGTGCATCAACCAGTGTCCAAATTTGGTTGGTGTACATGGAATCCATTTCAGAATTCATGGCATCTTGCCATAAACCGGAGTCGATACCTTGTATCACTTCCTCATACATATTCGGCTCGTCTTCCTCAATAAGATTAATATCCACATTAGGTGAGATCAGAAACCCATACCTCTCAGGTTGTTTTCTGACTCTCTCCGACCTACGCGATCCTGTGTATTCGAAGATTGTGGTACAGTCTCATCCCTGATGGACCGTTCATGTTCTGTTGAGGATTCTATGCCAGGAACAGTATCACTCTGATTTTCATCGAGTTCTACTTTCCTCCCACTTATCACTGCATTTAGGAATTCCTTCTCAAGGAAAACCGCATGTAGAGCAACAAATACTTTGTTCTCTTATGGGTGATAGAAGTAATATCCTTTGGTTTCCCTAGGATATCCTACAAATAGGTATTTATCCGAATTGGGTTCAAGTTTGGTACCTTCCAAACGTTTGACGTATGCCCAGCAGCCCCAAATCTTCAGGAATGAGAAACCCGATTTCTTTCCCGTCCATATTTCATACGGAGTCTGTTGAACAGACTTTGACGGAACCTTATTCAAAATAAGTATTGCACTGTTCAATATATATCCCCAGAAGAAAATATGTAGCTCTGTACGACTCATCATAGACCTCACCATGTCTAACAAAGTTCGGTTTCTCCGTTCGGACACACCGTTTAATTGCGGTGTTCCGGGAGGAGTCCACTGTGAAAGAATACCATATTCTTTCAAGTAATCAAGAAACTCATTGCTTAAGTATTCACCACCACGGTCCGACCGTAATTTCTTAATACTTTTGCCGGTATGTTTTTCTACTTCGTGTCGAAACTCTTTGAATTTCTCAAAAGTTTCCGACTTGTGTCTCATAACTACACCCATAACCATAACGGGATGCATCATCCGTAAAGGTTAAGAAGTATTCATATCCACCTCTAGCCTGGCTAGACATGGGCCCACAAACGTCACTATGAACAAGGGCTAAAGTTCGGTGGCACGTACACCTTTACCGCTAAAAGGTGATTAGGCATCTTGCCTAATAAACAAGATTCGCAGACGTCATATATGAATTTGGATCAAATCTGTCCAAGTACCCACTCTTCGAAAGTGTGGATATACGTGTCTTGTTTATGTCTCCCAGATGAAATGCCACATATAAGTTTCATCTTTGTTACTTATTTTAAGCCTTTTGTTTGTTACATTATATGTTTGAGATTGATTTATATTCAAAATATAAAGACCATTATTTGCATAAGCTATGCAAATTTCTACATCATTTTTATACATAAAAGACCCAGTGTTTCTAAATACAAAAGTATACCCACATTGGGGTTAACATAGATACAGAAATTATATTCCTAGTCAAACTAGGTACAAATGTGAGTACCACAACCAGAATCAAAAATCCAATTTTTAAAACTAGAAGTAGACATGTTTATTTCTATAGCAAACATACCTGAAGCCGGTGCCTTGCCCGCTTTAATCTCCTTTATGTGTGCCTTGTACTCGCGGCAGTCACGCTTCCAGTGACCCCGCTTCCCGTACTGTAAGCATCATCTTGGGATTTGTCCTTGGGTTTCCCAGAACCCTTTGACGTTTTGGCCTTGCCCTTCTTCCTATGCTTCTTCTTTTTAACACCTCCAGTCGCCTTGGGCCAAGCCCTTGGAGTCTGAGATGTTGAAGCATAGTGTGCCTCGCGCTTCTTGCCCTTAAGGAGCTCCTCTTCTGCCTCACGCAGAGTGGACATCAACTCTCCAAGAGTCTGGTCTTGGTTCCACATGTTGTAGTTCATGATGAACCCACTCCAAGTGTCGGGGAGAGACTGTAGGATCAAATGTACTGAAGTCTCAGCCTCAAAGACTATGCCCATCTGTCCGAGTTGCTCAATATCAGCAATCATCTGTGAGAGATGGTGCTCAACAGACGTACCCTCGGACATGCGAGCCCGGAAGAGCTTCTTCTGCAACTCGTATCTTTGCGATCTAAGGTTAGATCGGTGGAGATCGTGCAACTTCGCCATCATCTCATAGGGATCCAACCCCTTGTTTTGACGATGGAATTGCGGAGTCATAGCGGCAAGCATTACCGATTGAGCAGTTGCATTATCATCGCTATGAGTCTTCCAAAGCTCTAGCTCAAGCAACTGATCAGGTCGGGGCTTAGGCCCAAGAGGTCGCTCTATAGTGTAGAGTAACTCCACGGATCCCAGAATGATTCTGAGATTCATGTCCCAGTCTTGAAAGTTGGTGCCATTAAAGACGTTGTCACCTATGATAATATCCCTAATGCTCAATTTTACAGTCATCTTAACCGTAATAGTCCAACTATTCGATTAACGATGTTTGGGTACAGTCTAGTTGTTACAAGAAAAATAATGATATATTAGTCCAACTAATAAAATAATTTGACAAAATAATTTGAAAGCGCGTAAAGCTAAGTATTTGAACGAAATTGCAAATTCAATACTAGCCTCCCACTATTTTTCGGCGAGCCTCTAACCCTTGTTGAGTACTCGGGAAACCTGGTTTCCTAGTGGGCTAGGATCCCGTTAAATAACACACAACCTTGACTTTGGCCAACAAGCTTATGATATTTAACTAGGTAGATCTCTAAGATCAATTGGATCTCATCCAATTCCTAGATCTGGTAGGTGGACCTCCAAGTCCGAAACATATATACAATATATATGCCAATATATCCAATATATTTTCCTAACCCATTTCCTCTGAATAAACTAAGCCTTGATTTGGCACAACAAGCTTAATGATTCCAGTTAAGCGGAACCCATTGACTTTGAAAGCTTCGTAATCGATGTCGATGGACAAGAAGTGATCTTGACTTTGGCCAACAAATCACAACTTGGACAAGACACCGATATGGAATGAAGTCTTCATGATTCAAACACATCCGCGATGGACAAAGGTCTTGACTTTGGCCAACAAACCAGTGCCAATCTTGGATCTTGAGTAAGAATCACTCAATGAAGGAAAATGCTAATATGTTTTGAGGGTTTTTCGCGTTAAATTGGCACCAATTTTACTTCTTTGTTAGGTTCATCTCATATACACCCTTAAGCATGCATTCTAAAAGCATAATAAGGCGCGAAAGTAAATTAATAACGATATGCGGATGGATATTTAACAGATTGTTC
>SKCR01031350.1:0-16419 GCA_019454045.1 Zanthoxylum bungeanum | reverse complement strand
GGTTATATGTAGTGCTTCCTTTTGCACTGATCCAACGAACATCGCGGGGTTGGCATCCTCGTCACTTTATCTTGCTCAAGGCCGCAACCATAGCACGTCTGTGCTCCTGTGATGAACACAACAATTCCCAGATGCTGACCTGTGCCGTGTCTTTTTCAACTGTTGCAAGCACTACATCTTTCTTAGCATTTTTCTGTATTCTCAGCCACTTCTCTCCCTTCTGTCAACACTTCTTTACCCTTCTCAGCTCAGCTTATCACTATAGAAACTCCCACTGCGTGTCTTCATCTTACCTCCACTTCATCACTAATGGAAAAGTCTACCCATAAATTCTTCCCTCTATTCTATTTCATCCTCACTGCTGCTATCCCCCAAATTCCCAGGCAGAAAGCTTGGTGGTCAAAGGATTTGAGGACAAGGCTTTTCGGTAGGCCAGAGTTTATCATATAGGTTGGTGGCGGACGGAGATATAAAGTTGGTAGGGGGTTTCGATGTGTGTTAGGCTGTTCTATTTTTGGGTCGGGTATCTTTTTGGAGTCTATAAGGTCCTGGATTTCATGGCGGAGGTGGGCACAATTGTCAGTGGCATGGCCCTTTTGTTGGTGGAAATGGCAATAGTGGTTCAGGTTGAGATGCGGTGGTGGTGGGTGTGGAAGTGGTTTGCTCTCTAGGGGTTTCAGAAGTCTTTGTCTCTTTAATTTCTCCAACACCTTAGACAAGGGTTTCCTAAGTTGGAAAATCGTCGATTTCGGATAGTAGCAATCTCAGCGGAAACAGGCTTGGTATCTGACGTTCCCCCAATGGGCCTCTTGTTCAGGCCATAGAACTTCCTATTCTCCACCTCCTCTTCTTCAATATCCATGACAATTTCCCTCAACTATCAAAATCAGTAATCATGGAGGTCATCCTCCTCAACTTGCCATAGATCGAGGGCTTAGTACCCTTGATAATCATCTTATCTGGTCCTTTCTGAGGGCCGAGTCTGCATCTTTAGAAGCTGGCGTTTCTCCAGCAGTCTCATAATCTTGAAGCTTTCTTCCGGCTTCTGCTTAGTATTCTCCAAATCACTGAGTGACAAATCATTTCTAAATCTGTAACATATAGCTTCAGAAAAGCTTCAGCCAGTTCCCTCCAGAAATCTTCCTTACCTTCTTTCCAGGCGTATCCAACTACCATGGACTAAAACCATACCTAACCGGTGCCCCCTCGAGTGACATCACAAACATTTTCTATACTTGGCGCTGTGACAAGCCCACTGAACTCATAACAGAAAATATTGACGGAGATGGCCCTAGGATCCCCTTCCCGCTGAACCTGGCCATATCCGGCATCTTGAATTGAGCTGGCAACTGTTTTTAAAAGTCAATCGCTTCATAATCTAACAATTCTTCATGTTTACCCCTCATTTTGCGGGTAACCGTTTCTACCTGATCCCGAAGCTTCTGAATTCTGTCTGAGACCCAATCATTCTTCCTGTCGCATATTCTGCCATGTCATCATCAAAAGTGGGGATATCATCCCCCAACCTATTCGGGAGGCTCCTCACGTCTCACATTCTCGGAATTTCCCCCAGCACGGGGCACAACCATATTAGCCACATCAGCAGTCAAGGCTTGTAACTGTTCAGTAATCTTAGTGAGACTATTCTCAAACTGATCCATACATGATGTTTCATTCTCTGATTCGCTCATGTTTGATATCGGCCTTTTAACAAGTCTTCCCTTTTCCCTAACCCAAGAATATCTATGATGGCTCTTAAGACACAAGAGAGTTAACATGATGTGTGTATGCATGAGATGCATGAGATACGTGTGATGTGTGGACATAGGAATTCGGCAATTCCCCGTTTTCATTTTAAAGCTTCAATCATATTATAGCAAGGTGTAAACTTGTCCCAGTTGAAAAGGCCCAACAGGTTCACACCTTTGTGATAACATGGTTAAACAACTTCAAATGATAAGGGGCCCAAACACAGGATGGCCCATCGGCATTTTAGAAACTTTTGGCCCAATTGTCATAGGATGCGACTCATCCCTGTTTAAATGGCCCAACAAGTTCGTTTTTCTGACAAAAAGTCCAACTGCATCCAAATGAGGATGGTCCACAAATACAAGCATAAAGAGATAATTCAAACATAAAGCAATAATTTCTACAGAGCGGCCCATCGACATTTCAAAGCTTTTGGCCCAACTGTCATAGGATACGAACTCGTCCCAGTTTAATAAAATGGCCAACAAGTTTGCATTTCTGACAAGAAGTCCAACTGCATCCAAATGAGGATGGTCCACAAGCACAAGGAAATAGTTGCTATATGGTTATACAACTCCGGTCTACGTGTGGGTTTGTGGGAGTATAGACAAAGACTTTCGCTGACGAAGGATTGCCCACAACTAGGACTCCCCACTCAAGGGTTCAAGCGACCAAGTGAGCGCACCTTTTTTATAACCTTAAGTTACGTGCCAACGAGAAGGTGCGTGACTGACTGTCAAATGGATTTCCCGTTGTAGATTCCCCAGAGGGAGGTGTGGAGTGTGAACTCTCTTAAATTCCCAAGCCTCTTAGGCTCTTATTGCTTGATGACAGGAATAAACAACGAGTCCTCCAAATTAGTCCATCACAATAGGCTACGATACATGATTATCTAGGTGCATTGGCGGCTTTTCCTTATAGAAAGGTAGTGAATGAGGGAAGACACCAAACCATTACTAGCCTTAAAAATGCCTTTGATTAAACCTCTTTCAACCCACAGGTAAACACGGTTAATTAAAACACAAATCACAAATAATACAAGACTTTTTCAGGGCCAATTCTCTATCCCCAGTGGAGTCGCCAGACTGTAGGACACAGATGTTGGACGACGTTGTTCCGGGCTCGCGGCCCGGTTGGGAGTACGGAGTAGCCCGCAGGGGACTAAACCGGAGAAATAACATGGAGTCGCCACCCGGTGTGAACCGGGAAAATGATTAAAGGCCGCACTCACCCCTCGCAAGGGAAGACCTCAAACCGTTGGGTTCGCACTGGTCCCTTACTTATGCCACTTGTAATGATATGATTTGTGAAATAATTTAATCGAATCTATGCAACATATTTCCAAGAGTATTCTACTTTTAAGTTCACATGCATGAAAGTAATCACTTTATTTAAGTTCAGTTGGGTATGTACTTATTACCAATTACATCTTATGTAACTCATAGATCCGTTAAGTTGACAACTCATGTTATGACAACTCTTGTCATCATATCTTATATGAAACTTAACCATTGCCTTCAAAATAAATGATCATGACGAGGGCCAACTCATCAGATATTTTGATTAAGTCAAACCATTATTTATAATCTAAACATATTTGATTTTAAATTTGATCTTGACGAGGGCCAAGTAATCAAGAATAACAAAGAGTTCTGGTTTTTATTATAATAATCGAAGGCAATATTATAGACTTAAATTATTCAGAGGGATTTTAGTTTTAAACTTTAGAATAAAGTATTTTGAATGAAAGAATACATCAGTTAGGTTCCCAGAAGAGTGTAGGGGTCACAACGGTCCCACTTAAAACTCAAACTTCTTAGGTTCTTATCGTCCTTTTGTCAGAACCAGCTAGACATACATCAATCAAACAAGCGGCCAAATTCCAAGTCTATTTAAATTAGGTCTTTTATTTATACATCTAATGTATTTAGTTCATCACAATTTCTTTAAAATATTCATAATATTTTATTATCCAATCTTATTGGATAAATGTATGATATTGTTTATTATGTTTAATTATTTATGGGACTTAAATTATTTTATCATAATCTTATTATAATATAATTTTAATCTCATTAAAATTATAAAACTAGAATCATTATTCTAATAGGAAACAATTTCCTTTATTTGAGATTAAATGTATCCTATTTAAATTTGAATTCTAGATTTTTAATCTAATTAGAAATAATTCAAATTTAATTTGTATCCTGATCTTATTAGGTTACTTAATTTCTTTTAGAGATAAATTCATAATCCAATTAGAATTTTATTTCTTAATAAATTTTAATTGTATTAGGATACATTAACTGAAATAAAATTAAATTCCTTAATTAAATTTTAATATAAATCAAATTTATTTAAAATTTATTTGTTTTTTTAAAAAAAAATCTTTCTTTTCCGGTTGATGATGTCAGCATTCTGTGCCCTGACATCAGCAGCCCTATTCATGCTTACGACGTCAGCATGACGTCGAGCTGGCATCAACTCATGACGTCACACTGACGTCACGCATGGAACAGCAGCAACAGAATCTACTGCTGCTGGAAACAGAGTCACACGGCCTGTTCTTCAAAGAACAGTGTCGTAATGAATATATATAAATATATCTAAATTTATTTTACATATCTGATTTAATTCTCAATTAAATCAAATTTAAATTAATCTCAAATTAATCATGTCCCATGAATTTAAACATAATCAGTACAATATTCATAAAATCATATCAAAAGCATGCAAAATAATTTAGGCTACTGATACCACTGTTGGAAATCTAGTATACGATATGCGGCGGAAAATTAAATTTTTCAATTTTAAACATAAATTTCCAATCCAAGATCATGATTAATTTTCTTGCTTCATGATAATATTTATTTATGAAACATAAATAAAAACGTAACTTAAAGCTTTAAGTAATCCTCGTACCGTTCCTCGTAAATTCTTCAGTGACACCCACATGTTTGGCCTCCAACGGTATCCACACAAAGTAGAGAGTTAAGGATTTTGGATTTCTCAAATCCAATATTATATAAGTGTCTTTTCTTTGGTGTTAGCTTAAGAAAAGAGATTTGTTTAAGGGTTTATGGAACTTTTGGGAGTATAAAGAATTTTCAATTTCTTAATAAAAGAAAAATCAAAATTTTTCTTTTTCTCTTATTCTTTCTCACGTGAATGGCTTTTCAAATTTTCTTCAATTTTGATTTTTCATCACGTTAATGACAATGGTTTTTTTATAGCCTTTTGATTTTAGTTGTTTTAATTCCAATCAAATTAGAATTAATATGATAAGATTTAATCATATTAAAATAAGAATTTTAATCCATCCTAAATAACAATAATTATCATTATTTTATTTAATTAATTAATGCAATAAAATTTATCAATCCTAATCAAATTAGGATACTATAAATCTAAAATTATAATTTAATATAAATACTTTGCTAAATTATATTTTAGCCCTTATACTTTTGGAAATTACAAAATGACCTATGCACTTTTGGAAATTACGAAACAACCCCTAATTTCCATATTTGCACTTTGGTCCTAAAATTTCTAGAATTCCATTTTTATCCATAATTTTTAAAATTATAAATTTACCCCAAAGTTTAAGAACTTAATATTTAAGTCCTAAAACTTAAATCTACATAATTTATCATTAACTCCTCAATACTTTAAAGTGTGTGACCCATTAGGTTCTTTCTTATGTTGGCAATGGAGATAGTTATAGACTTCATAAGTCTCGATAAATTAATCTAATTAATTTATCCTCAATTAACTCTTTAATTAAGAAACTAATTTCCATAGATCAAGAGCGGCATCTAGCAATGCATCATGACCCCCAATTAAGAAAGAACACTAATATGATTACTCTATGATTCAATCATTTCGCCTCATACATATCCCTCTAACGATTCTAGAGTATGAAAAATGTTTACTCTTTTAAATCATGACTATTAGAACATTGACTTAAGCTGATAATATATATATATATATATATATATATATATATATATATATATATATATATATATATATATATATATATATATAAAGTTTCTGTAACTCCTTTCAGAACTCATCATGGCCATGAACTTATATTATAACTTATGTCAAATCGCGCCTCGTAGGATATCTAATCTATTTTATCCAGAGCGGCGAATCATTTATTGATCACTCACTATCTTCGTATGCTTTTCATATTGCCCAATCATTACCCTATACGCAATCTCACTATAGACTACAGAGGTGTAATGTCAAAGCAAATATGTGTAACGGAGGAACGGATATGCCGAGGGCAGCGGAACGCGCGCGAGATCAAATCCCGAGCAATTTTTTTTCGGCAATACCCTAAAAGTGTATTATTTTTTTTACTTCCATAAGCTTAAAATTATTCCAATGCATTTAAATTCATATATCATCATATATTAATTTTTCCATGCATCAAAATAATTTCCATAAGCTTAAATAAATATTCTAAACACTTTAATAAATTTATCAACACTTAATAAATTAATCCAAGCATCAAAATATTCTCCAACAATTGTCAAATATAAACCAAGCATATAAAATCAATATATCATCCATACATTAATTTTCTATACACTTTAATGCATAAAAATTCCTCACATACATGCTTACAATTATCCAACAATTCCATAAATAATTTTTCCAACATCAACAACCCAACAATAAATTTATAAAATAAATTTACTTACAATAGCTTTTAGTCCATGCCAATTTGAGAAACTTTGCATGTAATTCACAAATCCAACAAGCTCTTTGAACTTCTTCTACCTCAACCAAATTAAGTTTCTTGATGAACAAATATTGGTGACCAAAAGGTGGTTTGATCACTAAAGAATGCCAACAACAATTTCCCTAAAGTTTAACTCTTAAACCCTAGAAAATTTATCACTTCAAGCGCACAAATTAATCTCTAACACTTTAGGATTAATTCTATATACTTGATAACTAGTTGGGTAATTTTTGGTGAGAATATTGGCTTGAAATTGGAAAGCAAAAAATCAATTATTTCTTGTTCTTGGTTCGGCAGGCAGAGAGCAGCCAAGAAAAACAAAAACCAATTTTTTTTTTTGTTCTTTGTTACGGCAGAGGGGAGAAGAAAACAACCACAAAACAATATTTTTTTTTTTTTAATGAAATTAATACTAATCCAAAACCAAAATCAAACCAAGCCTTTTAATTAAACCATGGTACAAGAGAATCTTTTCTCTACACCACAATTCAAAAATTTAACTTAACCAAAGTTAATAAAAAATATCTCCAACCAAGTTAACTAAATTACAATTAAATGATTTTAGTTACTTTAACTAAAAATTATTCAATTGCATCTATTATATAATAAACTTATATCAACTCTTGATATAAAATTAATTAATATAATTAAATTAATTCATCTCATGAATTATCAGATCAATCAATTAATCCTAAAACCTAAAATACTTTGTCAACATTTAACGAAAGTCGCCCTAGTGCTCAACGAGTAAACTTAATATAGTGTAACTCTCTAGGCTCACGTTCGGTTGTTACTTATATATATATATATATACATATATATCTCATATACTTGCATACATATTCATGAAGCCCTGCCCACCTACAAATCATGGCTAAAAACAACACGACACGTTGAACCATACAAGTTGATGTTAAAACGTTAATGTATAGTCCTCTCGTCATTACCGTCTCCTATTGAGTAAGGTTATAGTTTTACTGTCAAAACCTTATCTACTCAATATAAAATAAATTTTCATAATTATATTCCATTAATAAATAATATATGCAAAACTCTTTCTCAATATTATTTATAATGTTAAATAAACAATTTCTTCAACGAACTTTCGGCTGAAAGATTTCCGGAATATACTCTGAAAACTTCTGGAAACAAAATCCAACCATATGGACTGACGAATCCTCATATTAACACACACCGATCTTCGTGAGTATCAGTCTATACCTAACAGTCATCCAGAGGTCAGACCATAAAAGGTTTCTGACATGCATGGTATCAGACATAAGGATCACTCACAAGATCACCGTGGTGTCTCAAGTCAAGGACCACAATAACTACTCAACTCGAAAAGATAACTATTAACAGTTTTATGTAATAACTATTAGTCATCTTCTATGAGTTTGTTCGATATTCATTCCACTAATGAATATCCGCATTTCTATACGAACTTCCGCTAAGCTCATAGTCTGTTGAGACAAACAATATGCCCATTACATATATAGACAATGCACTAGTCTTACCAATATAATGACCGACCCATGTCAATAGATCTAGACTAGGAATAATTTATATTCGAGAGAATGCGTGATATTTCGCAACACCATTTGCAACTCTTGCAACTATATCAACATATATTGTAACTCTCGGTTCTTTACTAATCTTATATAAGGTTCCGAGTGAAACTCAAAATCTCTAACTTTTAGAGTAATCTAACACTTAGATTTACAATGTATAAATAAAAGTAAGAAATTACCATACAAATAATAAATAATCATGATAAAGAAAATATTACATTGCATAAATAATAAATATTCATACAAAAAGTGAATGGTGCTCGATCACCATTTCCAACACTCCACTTGATCTAGTGTCATTCACGATGGTATCTAATACTCATAGACTCCACGTGTTCTCAAACAACTTGGGAGTTAAGGCTTTAGTCAGTGGGTTCGCTACATTTTCTTCAGTTCGTACTTTACAAACTATAATGTCACCTCTAGCTAAAATTTCTCTAATTATGTGATACTTTCGTTCCACATGATTAGATTTCTGATGAGCGCGAGGTTCTTTGGCTTGAGCTATCGCACCATTGTTGTCATAGAATAATGGAATATGATCTACTATAGATGAGACTACTCCAAGCTCCGCAACAAACTTTTTGATCCAGACATCATCCTTTACGGCTTCTGAAGCAGCAATGTATTCTGCCTCGGTGGTGGAATCAGTAGTCGAACCCTGCTTAGTGCTATTCAACTAATGGCACCGCCGTTGAGAGAAAACACAAACCCATATGTAGACTTTCTATCATTTGGATCAGATTGAAAATCTGAATCCGTGTAACCTCTCAATTGTAAGTCATTTTCTCCATAAATGAGAAACTTATCCTTTGTACCCTTAAGGTATTTCAGGATATGTTTCACAGCCATCCAATGGTCCTGACCCGGATCAGACTGATAATGACTGGTAACATTTACAGCCATGCTGATATCAGGTCTAGTATATAACGTGACATACATTATGCTACCTACAGCGGAAGCATAAGGTTGGCTAACTATTTTAGCCCTTTCATCATCTGTCTTAGGACACATTTTCTTAGACAGATGAATACCATGTTTAAAAGGCACATTGACTGTCTTACAGTCAACAAAATTGTACCTTTCTAGGATCAAATCAATGTATTTGGACTGAGAGAGTCCTATCAACCTCCTCGCTCTATCTCTATAAAGCTTTATACCTAGTATATAAGAGGTCTCTCCCAAATCCTTCATGGAGAAATTCTTACGAAGATAGGCTTTGACAGATTGTAACATACCTATATCGTTTCCGATAATAAGTATATCATCAACATAAAGCACTAAGAAGACTACCATGCTCCACTAGCCTTTTATAGACACATGATTCCTCTTCATTTTTAATGGAACCAGATGATCTAATCACATCGTAAAATGAAGATTCTAACTACGGAAGCTTGTTTAAGTCCATAAATAGACTTTTTAAGCTTACATACCAGATTGAGATCTTTGGCGAATGTGAATCCCTCGATTTGTTCCATATGGATATCTTCCTCAAGATTTCCATTCAGAAAAGCCATTTTCACATTCATCTGCCAAATTTCATAATCATAATGTGCGGCAATAACTAATAAAATCCTGATTGACTTAAGCATGGCTACAAGAGAAAAGGTTTCCTCATAATTAATACCAGATTTCTGAGTATATCCTTTTGCTACTAGTCGGGCCTTAAAGGTTTCAATCTTTCCATCGGACCCCCCTTCCTATTGTAAACCCATTTACAATGGATAGGAACAATTCCGTCGGGAAGCGGAACCAAGTCTCAGACTTGTTTATCATGCATTGAGGCAATCTCAGATTTCATAGCTTCCAGCCATTTCTCCGCATCGATGTCTAACATCGCCTCTCTGTAGGTCAAACGATCTTTTTCTTCGATTAATAAAATATTGAGGCCATCATCAGATGTCGTCCTGTACCTAACAGGGGGTCTCGATATCCTTTGTGACCTACGAGGTGGTTGTGTCAAAGGTATCTCATCTTCCTGAACTTCTGGTTCTATCGTCGATTCAATGTTACTATGATTGACTTCATCAAGATCAATCATTCTATGACATGCACTTTCTAACACAAATTGTGTTTCTATGAAAGTTGCATTTCGAGCAACGAACATATTTCGATTCTCGGGATCATAGAACTGATATCCCATGGAATTTCTAGGATATCCAATGAATCGATACTTGTACCCTCTAGGTGCAATTTTATCTCGTTGTGCAACTCTTACATAAGCAGGACAACCCCAAATCTTAACATACTTAAGACTCGATTTCCTTCCTGTCTATAACTCATATGGAGTGGTCGGAACGGCTTTCGATGGAGCTTTGTTTAGAAGATGAGTGGTAGTGTCTAGAGCATGGCCCCACAAGTATATAGGTAGATCACTAAAACTCATCATCGATCGAACCATATCTAATAAAGTTCGATTCCTCCTCTCTGAAACACCATTGTGTTGAGGAGTGCCTGGATGAGCATACTGAGCGAGAATCTCATTCTCTTTTAAATAACTCACGAACTCACTGCTCATGTACTCACCGCTCTGATCTGATCGAAGGCATTTCAAGAGTTTTCCAGTTTGTTTCTTTACTTCAAATCGGTATTCTTTTAAATTTTCAAAAGTTTATGATTTGTGTTTCATAAGAAACACATAACCATATCGTGATAAATCATCGATAAAAGTTACAAAGTATTGAAACCCACACATGGCAGCATGATTTATTGGACTACTTAAATCGAAATGCACAAGTTCCAATAAATCATTAGCACGGTGTCCAACACCACTAAATGAGGATTTGGTCATTTTACCTTGAATACAATATTCACAAATTGGTAAAGGTTCTATGGTTAGATCCGATATCAAACCATCCTTAACTAGTTTGGTTAGGCATTTTGTGCCTATATGACCTAATCTCATATGCCACAGTTCTGTGCTATTTACTTCATCCAATCTTTTCCTTTTAGATTTCTCTATATTAAAACATCAGGACTTTTTGTTAGAATGTAATGACCATCAACCATGGTATATGAAACAAGCAAAACATTCATAATATCATATAAATTCAAAAAACCATCTTTAATATTTATATGAAACCCTTCGCTGTCAAGTACGGGAAGTGAGATGATCTGTCGTATCATAGAAGCATAAAATAACAGTTATTAAGTTTAATATTATATTTATCAGAGAGTTCAAAAACAAAATTCCTACTGCTCTACTTATAGAGAATCTCCATTCCCTACTTGTAGCTGGATCTCTCACGCTTTAATCATCTAGTTTCCCTCAGATCCTGCAACGAATTGCAAATATGAGAAGGACAAGCGGTGTCTAACACCCAAGTCGAACTAGAATAAAAGCAAGTGTAATGTCAATAATAGGAAAACAAATACATGAGGGAGCTCTTCAAAGAAGCTAAACACTTTGGACAATTGCGTTTCCAGTGTCCAAGTATGCAACATTGGAAATATTTTCCTTTTGCAACATCCGTCTTCACCTTTGGCTTAGAAACCCATACAGAAGCAACCTTAGGACCTTTACCCGCAACTTTCTTTTTCTTTTTCTGTTTCTTCCTAGCCGGCTTTTGAGAAGCCGAGAAGGTCCAGAAGAAGAAGCACCGGTGACCATGAAAGCAGAACTATTCTTATTCATATCATCTTGAGCCGTCAGTAACATATTGTGCAACTCAGAATATGTGGGAAGCATCTTATGCATGTTAAAGTTAACAGTTAAGTCCTTGAAAGACTTAGGAAGAGATGCGAGAATCACACTATTTCCGAGGCGGTTGTCAATAGGATTATCCATCATTTCTAGTTCTTCGATACAATCTATTAGCTTCAACACATGTGGGCTAACAGGTTTTCCCTCCAGGAGGAAAGTATGAAAAAGATCGACAGCCACCTTATGCATCTCTACCTGTGGTCGATCACTGAATAGTTCCTTCATATGTAACAAGATGGATCCAGAATCAAGCATCGGCATATACTTCCTCTGTAGTTATGGTACCATAGATCCCAAGATGTATGACCAGACTTTCCGATCATCATCCTTCCATCTTTTGAACGTCTCACATTCATCATCTGAAAAATCATCTGAAATCCTTGTGGGCATCGGGCGATCTAGGACATATTCAAGTTGCTCCGCTTGACAGAGAATCAGAGATTCATGAGCCAAACATTTTAATTAACAGCACCGTGAAGCCTATGCGTAGCAAGTATACGCAAAAGCGGGTTAAACATACATTCTGTCTACACAAGATAAAAAAAATTAAAAGGATAATAATATTTAAATATCATGATAAAAATACTAAATAGAGTATGAAATTACTTTTTCTATAAAGTACCCTCGCATTGTCTTACATATTCTTTATAATCTCTACAAACAAGAATATGGAAATTTAACTCTTAAATTTCATAATGAGAAGTAGATCCTTCTTGACATTTACGCAAGTCTCACGCTTTAGCAATATTGACCATTGTAAATTCGAGAGGTAGACAACCATTGTCAATTGTATCTCATGCAACTCTTACATTCGGTCCTAAATCGAATATTATCCACACGCTTTAGAAATATGGATAATTCAATTTTAGATCAACTTGTCTATCGTCAAAAGTAGGATACTACTATTATTCTCACGTTTTAGCAATATTGGATAATACTTTCTCTTAAATTTGACTCATCTCATGCTTAACCGGATTAGAACAAAACATTATAACCAATCCCTCACGCTTTAGCAATATTGGGAATATCATAATGGTTTAAACTACACCGTATAGACATGCCGACCCATGTCATATTTTCATACAAAATTAATGACACTAAGATCTAGTGTATAGATTTTACATGCTCAAACACATACAAATATTTAAATGTATGCATGTACAAAAAATTCCTAAACATATCATCAACAATTACATGTATGCATGGACATTTTATACAATCAAGAAAAATTGTAAAGGACATGAACAATTATTAGCATGTATCGCTCTGATACCACATTGTAACGGTGGAACAGATAAGCCGAGGGCAGCGGAACGCGGGCGGGATCAAATCCCGAGCAATTTTTTTTTCGGCAATACCCTAAAAGTGTATTAAAATTTTTACTTCCATAAGCTTAAAATTATTCCAATGCATTTAAATTCATATATCATCATATGTTAATTTTTCCATGCATCAAAATAATTTCCATAAGCTTAAATAAATATTCTAAACACTTTAATAAATTTATCAACACTTAATAAATTAATCCAAACATCAAAATATTCTCCAACAATTGTCAAACATAAACCAAGCATATAAAATCAATATATCATCCATACATTAATTTTCTATACACTTTAATGCATAAAAATTCCTCACATACATGCTTACAATTATCCAACAATTCCATAAACAATTTTTCCAACATCAACAACCCAACAATAAATTTATAAAATAAATTTACGTACAATAGCTTTTAATCCTTGCCAATTTGAGAAACTTTGCATGTAATCCCCAAATCCACCAAGCTCTTTGAACTTCTTCTACCTCCACCAAATTAAGTTTCTTTATGAACAAATCTTGGTGACCAAAAAGGGTTTGATCACTCAAGAATAACAATAACACTTCCCTAAAGTTTAACTCTTAAACCCTAGAAAAATTATCACTTCAAGCACACAGATTAATCTCTAACACTTTAGGATTAATTCCATATACTTGATAACTAGTTGGGTAATTTTTGGTGAGAATATTGGCTTGAAATTGGAAAGCAAAAAATCAATTTTTTTTTGTTCTTGGTTCGGTAGGCAGAGAGCAGCCAAGAAAAACAAAAACCAATTTATTTTTTTTGTTCTTTGTTACGGCAAAGGGGAGAAGAAAACAACCACAAAACAATTTTTTTTTTTTTTTTATGAAATTAATAATAATCCAAAACCAAAATCAAAACAAGCCTTTTAATTAAACCATGGTACAAGAGAATCTTTTCTCTACACCACAAATTTCAAAATTTAACTTAACCAAAGTTAATAAAAAATATCTCACCAACCAAGTTAACTAAATTACAATTAAATGATTTTAGTTACTTTAACTAAAAATTATTCAATTGCATTAACTATAGTTACCTTAAATAATTAATACCTTTATTTGTATAAACTATGTAAATAATTTTGTATATTAATTAACAATTAAATTAATTCACTAATTAATTACTAATTTTATGTAAATCAAATTTACATCTATTATACAATAAATTTATATCAACTCTTGATATAAAATTAATTAATTCAATTAAATTAATTCATCTCATGATTATCGGATCAAAAAATTTAATCCTAAAACCTAAAATACTTTGTCAATATTTGACGAAAGTCGCCCTAGTGCTCAACGAGTAAACTAATATAGTGGAACTCTCTAAGCTCACGTTCGGTTGTTACTTATATATATACATGTATATCTCATATACTTGCATACATATTCATGAAGCCCTGCCCACTACAAATCATGGCTAAAAACAACACGACACGCTGAACCATACAAGTTGAGGTCAAAACGTTAATGTATAGTCCTCTCGTCATTACCGTCTCCTATTGAGTAAGGTTATAGTTTTACTGTCAAAACCTTATCTACTCAATATAAAATAAATTTTCATAATTATATTCCATTAATAAATAATATATGCAAAACTATTTTTCAATATTATTTATAATGTTAAATAAACAATTTCTTCAACGAACTTTCGGCCGAAAGATTTCTGGAATATACTCTGAAAACTTCTGCAAACAAAATTCAACCATATGGACTGACGAATCCTCATATTAACACACACCGATCTTCGTGAGCATCGGTCTATACCTAATAGTCATTGTAGGCATTGTATTTTTGCATATTAGCCCGATGATGAGTCTCGTATGGAGACACTACCTCTTTAGTTGTGAAAGCCGCGGGAAACGGACGTTGGAAGGGTAAAGTTGGGAATTAGCTTTTGTCAGATTTAACTCGCTTGTTTCGCTTCGGGTTCGCTTGTCGGACCTCTGTTTTTAAACACACCAAACCCATTAAATCACATCCAAAAAAATAATAAAACATTTAAAACACGTCTCACAAATTAAATAATTAAAACATTTAAAATACATGTCACAAATTAAATTAAAACCAATTAAATTAAACTTAAATTAAATTAAATTAAAATACATGTCACAAATTAAATTCATTTCCCAATTAAAAGATTCAAATTAAATTCCATAAATAACATTCCTAATTAAAAAATCACATTCCTAATTTAATTAAATCACCTACCAATTTAAATAAATCATATCCTTAATTAAAAAGAACAAATCAAATCAATTCCCCTAATTAAAGATTTTCCCTATCACATACTAAATTAAAAGACATCCTCAAACAAACCAAGCTTCACGTTAACTGCCCATTAGCCTGCCAACAAACGCCCCTGCTCACAGCCTTCAACACCAATTGCCTTCAACAGACAACACTCACGCTCACTGACCTACTTCACGCCTGCCCCACTAACGCCCTTGACCTGCTTCCCCCCGCCTCAAACACGTCACAGCCCACGAACCACACCTTGCCCTCACTCTCATCACGCCAGCACCACTAGCCTGCACGCCTGCCCCTCCACTCATCACGCTAAACAAGCCTTCAAATCAGCACACACACTCAAACAATTCACGCATCAACTAAACTCTCGCCAACTACAAAGCCCTTGTCCACAAATCAATTCCTCCAAGGCACCCACTAACTGTCCCACATCGAGCAGACCTTCAACAGCCCCCTCATTCACGAATAAGCCATCAAACAAATTTTTAAACTGCCGCAATTTAGACCTTTCACAGCCCTAAAGTCACACCCAAACAGCCCCAAATACAGCCCCAAAGTCACGCCATAACTATTGGCGACTTGATCGCATAAAAGGATTTTGATGACGTCAACGCGAATGAAGACTTCGACGTACAAACACGAAGCATTACAAAAAGTGTCGAAGCATATTGGGTGAAGAGCGAGAATATGAAGACTAGCGGCAAATCGAAGATAATGATTAAGAGCTAAATTTTATTGTAAGTGAGTTTACTCAAGTGATCTAAAGCTCTTAGGAATCATAAATTTTGCATCACTTGCATTTAAAATGGCTTAGAATGCTAAAAGAATCATTTGCATTTTATTTGCACCAAAATGAACTTAATGCACAAGTGTATCGGTAAATGATCTTCTAAAAACTAGAAAACGGTTGAATTAAACTTCAAATGATATACCTTTAGATAGATATGTGTCTCTAGTTTGCTACGGTTCAAACGGAACACAATTCCAATGCATAGAACTTTTGTTAGAGCCTTTTCAGTACAACATGCTCATATGTGCGTTTTCTGCATTCA
>SKCR01031349.1:0-16293 GCA_019454045.1 Zanthoxylum bungeanum | reverse complement strand
TGTATTTCGTCTTAACCTGAGACTTACATCGCTAGTACTTGCGACAATCAATAAGCTTTGGTTTTGATCGTCTAGGACTTTAACATGTTCTGTGTACGCCTCTTCTGGGTTTATTGAGAATCGTAGTGTATTGGGTGTGATGTCAAGATGGAAGTATCACTTCAATCATATGGAGATGATGATCACGCAGGGATACAGAACTGGTACTCTAAATAGTTACAACCATCGGGATAATATGACAAGGTCATGATTATCCGATTTAAAGAGACTAGCTGCTTGTAATCCGATATATGCTTCCTACGGGGCAGACACTATTCCAGCTGCAGGCCTTGTATGTGACATCCGATACTGGATCGCTATACGCAATACTATGTATACTACGCCTGATATAGATTATATATTCCATTAAGAATATTTCTGGAGAATTGGCTAGGCACAGTGCTTTGCTAGAAGCCAACCATATATCGTAAATCGGTAAAAATGTAGTACGAGGTACGTACATGTTCGGATAGTCCGACGGCTGGATTTACTGCCATCATATCCAGGGATCTCTTCGGTCGCTTCCCGAAGATTCACCGATGACATATGATTCGAGCATAATTAATCTGGGATTAATTTCTGAGAGATTTTATCTGGGATAAAATACTATTTTAAGAGAGAGAACGATTAATTTGGAATTAATCGTTAAAATAATATATTCGATATATTAAACGAAATTAGATTTCGACGCGAAATTAAAATTAGATTTTAATTCGGGCAAACAGATTAATTTAGAATTAATTCGCTAGTGACGTGAATAGTAATTTTACTAGCATAATTATTTTATTAAATTTGATTTAATTACGTCGCAACGGAAAATTTGTTAATTCGGAATTAACGAAATCAAGCCCGGGAGTGTTTGCGGGACCACCCAGATTTCGAATCAAGTGGGGGCCTCATGTCACATCACTTGTCACTTTGAGTGGTGGGTTTTGGTGAGAATGACTTTAACTTGTTTTACACTCTAAGTTAAAGTGACATGTTGATGGCTTGATTGATTTATTACCAAATATTTGCTAAACCTTTAATTTTGATTTTTGAAATCAAATACATAAAAGAAATCAAGTCAACACACTCCAAATCTCTCTTTCATTCTCACGCCATTCTCAAAACAAGAACTCTCTCTATTTTGCTTCTCTTTGGCCGAATACATAAGGAAATGAGAGGGTGATTTTGTTGCAAAATTACCAAGTGCTAGCACATCAAAGGATTATAAAAGGTGATAGGGAAACCAACCTTGGAGCTTGGAATCCTTTCAAAAGCTTGGAGCTCATTCATCTTCAACAAATGACCACCTTGGCCAAATTCATCAAAGAGACTTTGGTGTTCGTCTTCTTCAAAATCCATTCAATGAAAGTGTGATTCCGCCTCACTTCTTTGAGTATTCATTCATTTCATTGCTTAAATATGATATTGGGACCACATTAGAAACCAACATGGGACACATAAACAAGACACTTATATCCACAATTTCGAAGTGTGGTTACTTGGACGAATTTTATCCAAATTCATATGACGTCTACGAATCTTGTTTATTAGGCAAAATGCATAAATCACCTTTTAGCGGTAAAGTTGCACGTGCCATCGAACTGTTAGCTCTTGTTCATAGTGACGTTTGTGGGCCCATGTCTAGCCAGGCTAGAGGTGGATATGAATACTTTGTAACCTTTACGGATGATGCATCGCGTTATGGTTATGTGTATCTTATGAGACACGAGTGGGAAATTTTTGAGAAATTTAAAGAGTTTCGACACGAAGTAGAAAAACAGACCATCAAAATATTAAGACATTACGGTCAGACCGTGGTGGCGAATACTTGAGCAATGAGTTTCTTGATTACTTGAAAGAATATGGTATTCTTTCATAGTGGACTCCTCCAGGAACACCGCAATTAAACGGTGTGTCCGAACGGAGAAACCGAACTTTGTTAGACATGGTAAGGTCTATGATGAGTCGCACAGAGCTACATATTTCCTTCTGGGGATATGTATTGAACAGTGAAATACTTATTTTGAATAAGGTTCCGTCAAAATCTGTTCAACAGACTCCATATGAAATATTGACAGGAAAGAAACCGGGTTTCTCATTCCTGAAGATTTTGGGTTGCTGGGCATACATCAAACATTTGGAATGTACCAAAATAGAACCCAAATCGGATAAAAGCCTATTTGTAGGATATCCTAGGGAAACCAAAGGAAATTACTTCTATCACCCACAAGAGAACAAAGTATGTGTTGCTCTACATGCGGTTTTCATTGAGAAGGAATTCATAAATGCAGTGATAAGTGGGAGGAAAGTAGAACTCAACGAAAATCAGAGTGATACTGTTCCTAGCACAGAATCCTTAATGGAACATGAATAGTCCATCATGGATGAGACTGTACCACAATCTTCGAATACACAAGGACCGCGTAGGTTGGAGAGAGTCAGAAAACAACCTGAGAGGTATGGGTTTCTGATCTCACGTCTTGTAGATATTAATCTTATTGAGGAAGACGAGCCGACTATGTTTGAGGAAGTGATACAAGGTATCGACTCCGGTTTATGGCAAGATGCCATGAATTCCGAAATGGATTCCATGTACACCAACCAAGTTTGGGCACTGGTTGATGTACCAGATGGCGTAAAGCCTATTTGTTACAAATGGGTCTTCAAGAGGAAGACTGACATGGACGGCAACGTACAAACGTACAAAGCTAGGCTTGTAGCGAAAGGGTATCGTCAACAACATGGTGTCGATTACGACGAAACGTTTTCACATGTTGCCATGATTAAATCCATTCGGATAATGCTTGCTATTGTTGCATATTTCGATTACGAGATATGACAGATGGACGTCAAAACCGCTTTCCTTAACGAAAACCTTTTGGAGGATGTTTATATACAACAGCCTGACGGTTTTGTCATACCTATACTTGCAAACAAGATTTGTAAGTTAAATCGATCCATTTATGGGTTGAAGCAAGCATCGCGTTCTTGGAACCAACATTTTGATGAGATCATAAAAGAATATGATTTCATTCAAAACGAAGATGATCTTTGTGTATATAAGAAGGTTAGTGGGAGCGCACTGACATTCATTGTCCTTGACGTTGATGATGTATTACTTATTGGCAATGACATTCCCATGTTAACATCGGTGAAAGCTTGGCTTTAATTAAAATTCTCCATGAAAGATCTGGGAGAAGCAACCTTTATTATAGGAATAAAGATATACCGGGATAGATCTAGAAAGCTACTTGGACTCTCCCAGAGCACGTACATTGACAAAGTGTTGAAGAGATTCAACATGGATCAATCCAAGAGGGGACTGTTTCCAGTGTCACATGACGTCACTCTATCTAAGGACATTTGTCGTAAAACTCAAGATGAGAGAGACAACATGAGTCTGATACCATTCGCCTCGGCAGTCGGATCGATCATGTATGCAATGATATGTTCGCGACCTAATGTCTCTTATGCTTTGAGCATGTGTAGTCGCTATCAGGCTAATCCACGTGATAGTCACTGGATGGCGGTTAAGAATATCCTAAAGTATCTTAGACGAACTAAGGATGCTTTCTTAATCTATGGAGATGGAGAACTTGAGGTAACTGAGTTTACCTATGCAAGTTTCCAAACCGATAATGACGACTGCAAGTCGCAATCCGGGTACATATTTTGTTTGAATAATAGAGCAAAGCTGGAAATCTTCAAAGCAAGAGACGGTTTCTGATTCAACAACAGAAGCAGAGTACATTACTACAGTTGAAGTAGCAAAAGAGGCAGTTTGGATCCGAAAATTCCTATTTGGATTAGGAGTAGTTCTGTTAGCAGATGAGCCCATTCCATTGTTTTGTGACAATAACAGGGCTATAGCGCAGGCTAAGGAATCGCGGTCTCATCAACGATCCAAGCATGTTCTTCGACGTTTCCATCTGATTCGTGAGATCATACATCATGGCGATATGAAGATCGACAAGGTCACATAAGAGGACAACAATGCCGATCTGCTGACGAAAGCTATTCCTTAGCAAAAGTTTGAGCGACATGTATATAGTTCAGGTATTAGATGTTTGAGTGACTGGCTATAGGCCAAGTGGGAGATTGTTAGACAATTATGACCCATAGCATCACTATTTGTAAAAGACATTGTGGTTTTTATACAAATTAATTATATAGCAATGGAAATTGCATTTTATCATTTTGTAATTTGATTACTTAAATATATAAATGATAAAAGTCATTAGGATTAGTTCTGTATTATAAGATATGAGACAGTATCAATCCATAAAGGTTTAATCATTAAATATCCCTAGTCGTAGTATTATCGAGACTGGACATCGATAATCCGGAATAGACTAGTATCGCACTTGTGCGTGTTATGGAAGCGTAACGGCATAGTTCTCATATATTTAAGTATCAGATATTTATGCAAGTGTGATAGGAGGTTGTGTTTACCGATGGTACGGAAACAGCTTCGCTCTGGATAGACTCTGCGGAATCCCATTGGTAGTATGACTATCTGTCTATGCGAATCCGCATCAGGGTAGGTGTATTTGGTCTTAACCGGAGACTTACATTGCTAGTACTTGCGATAATCAATACGCTTTGGTTTTGGTCATCCGGGACTTTAACAGGTTCTGTGTATGCCTCTTCTGGGTTTATTGAGAATCGTAGTGTATTGGGTGTGATGTCAAGATGGAAGTATCACTTCAGTCATATGGAGATGATTATCACGCAGGGATACATAACTAGTACTTTAAATGGTTGCAACCATCGGGATAATATGACAAGTTCATGATTATCCGATTAAAGAGGCTAGTTGCTTGTAATCCGATATATGCTTCGTAAGGGGTAGACACTATTCTAGCCCCAGACCTTGCATGTGACATCCGATACTGGATCGCTATACGTAATACTACGTATACTACGCCTGATATAGATTATATATTTTATTAAGAATATTTCTGGAGATATGGGTAGGCATGGTGCTTTGCTAGAAGCCAACCATGTCTCGTAAATCGGTAAAAACGTAGTACGAGGTACATATGTGTTCAGATAGTCCGACGACCGGATTTATTGCCAACATATCCAGGGATTTCTTGGGTCGCTTCCCAGAGATTCACTGATGATGTATGATTAGAGCATAATTAATCTGAGATTAATTACAGAGAGATTTTATCTATGATAAAATACTATTTGAAGAGAGAGAACGATTAATTTGGAATTAATCGATAAAATAATATATATTGATATATTAAACGAAATTAAATTTCGACATGGAATTAAAATTAGATTTTAATTCGGGCAAACGAGTTAATTTAGAATTAATTCGCTAGGGACGTGAATAGTAATTTTGCTAATCATAATTATTTAATTAAATTTGATTTAATTACGTCACAACGAAAAATTCATTAATTCGGAATTAGCGAACCCGAGCCCGGGATGTTTCGCGAGCCCACTCGGATTTTGAATCAAGTAGGGCCCACATGTCACATCACTAGTCACTTTAAAGTGATGGGTTTTGGTGAAGTTGGTGATAACTTGTATGACACACCAAGTTGTGTAAGAGATGTGATTGACTTATACCAAATATTTGGTATATCTAATTTAGATTTTTGAAATCAAAAATTAACAAGTCAACACTCACACTTCATTCTCTCATTCACGCCACTTTTGAAGTAAAAACTCTCTCTCCAATTTTCTTCCCTTTGCTGTGAGCTTAAAGGAGGAAGAAGAAGATTTGTTGCAAATCATCTAAGGCTAACACCAATAAGGAATTATACAAAGGTGATAGGGAAACCAATCTAAGAGCTTGGAATCCTCTCAAAGCTTGGAGCTTGTTTATCTTCAACAAATTGGGACCTTGGCCGAAATCTTGGAGGGCTTCTACAAGGAGAAAATTTTTGTTATCAACACTTCCATAATCCGTTCATTGTAAGTATGATTCACATGTTTTTATGCTTGAATGATCTTGGGACAACTTTAGAAACCAACAGTTTGGACACTGGTTGATGTACCAGAAGGCATTAAACCTATTCGTTGTAAATGGATCTTCAAAAGGAAGAGACACATGATAGGAAAAATACAAACGTACAAAGCTAGGCTTGTAGCTAAAGGGTATCGTCTACGACATGGTGTCGATTGTGACGAGACCTTTTCACCCGTTGCCATGATTAAATCCATTCGGATAATGCTTGCTATTGTTGCATATTTCATTTATGAAATATGGCAGATAGATGTCAAAATCGCTTTCCTTAACGAAAACCTTTTGGAGGATGTTTACATGCAACAATCTGATGATTTTGTCGTAACAATTCATGCAAACAAGGTTTGCAAGTTAAACTGATCCATTTATGGATTAAAGCAAGCATCGCGTTCTTGGAACCATCGTTTTGATTAGATCATAAAAGAATATGGTTTCATTCAAAACGAAGATGATACTTGTGTATATAAGAAGGTTAGTGGGAGCACACTGACATTTATTGTCCTATAGGTTGATGATATATTGCTTCGTGGAAATGACATTCACATGCTATAATCGGTGAAAGCATGGCTTTCATTAAAATTCTCCATGAAATACCTGGGAGAGGCAGCCTTTATTCTAGGAATAAGGATCTATGGGAATAGATCTAAAAAGCTGATGGGACTCTCCCAGACCTCATACATTGACATAATGTTGAAGAGATTCAACATGGATCAGTCCAAGAGGGGGCTATTTTCGGTGTCACATGGCGTCTCTCTATCGAAAGATATGTGTCCTAAAACTCAAGATGAGAATGATGCAATGATTCAGATCTCGTATGCTTCAGAGTCGAATTGATCATGTACGCCATGATATGTACGCGACCTGATGTCTCATATGCTTTGAGCATGTGTGGTCGCTATCAGGTTGATCTAGGTAATGGTCACTGAATTGCAGTAAAGAACATCCTTAAGTATCTTAGACGAACTAAAGATGCTTTCTTAGTCTATGGGGAATGAGAACTTGAGGTGACTGGGTTCGCCGATGCAAGTTTCCAAACCGGCAAAGACGACTGAAAGTTGCAATCAGGGTACATATTTTGTTTGAACAATGGAGCAGTGAACTGGAAATCTTCCAAGTAAGAGACTGTTGCCGATTCAACAACAGAAGCAGAATATATTGCTGTAGCTAAGGCATCAAAAGAAGCTGTTTGGATCCGTAAATTCCTAATTGGATTAGCTGCTGAGCCCGTACCTTTGTATTGTGACAATAATGGGGATATTGCATAGGCTAAGGAAACACAGTATTATCAACGATCCAAGCATGCACTTCAACGATTTCATCTGATTCGTGAGATCATACATCGCGGCGATATGAAGATCGAGAAGATCGCTTCAGATGATAACATTGCAGATCTGCTGACGAAGGCATTATCTCAGCAAAGTTTGAGCGACATGTACATAGTTCAGGTGTTAGATACTTGAGTGATTAGCTATAGGCCAAGTGGGATATTGTTGGACAATTATGACCCATAGCATCACTATTTGTAAAGAAATTGTGTTTTTGTTCAAATTATCTATGTGACAATAGGAAATTGTTATTTATCATTATTATAATTAGATTACTTGGATATATATTAATGATAAAAGTGTTGGGGTTGGTGCTCAGAGCGCTAATCCGGACTACATTTATGTATGATTCATTAATACGAAAATCATATTTTTCCATAATATTACTTTCTTAGTGGTTGCACCGCTTGATTTTATATATGTATTCGATATAATTACTATTAGATTGAAACTAAATCTGATTTAGTGATATGTATAAATTAGACAAAGAACCGATAATATATAATATAGTGGGCAGTTACAAAGTAGTTTGTAATTGACATTGGGAAGTGTCACTGCTAGAAATATATTATTAAATAAAGTTCATGGTCAAGATTTACTATCACGGGTCGATTAGTTAAATCTGTTGAGACCAATACATGTCGTATATCGAGACTTGGTCTGATGGTTTATCCCAATTAACCATGAGTCTTAGGAGACTCGTATAGACGTGTAGGTGTTTATATTGGATAAACACTAAATGACACACCGAAAATTCTTAATGGATGGTACACCAACGTCAAAAAGAATCTTCTCCGGTTGAGTAGTATAGTGGTCATTCGACTTTTAGATACCATTGTGGATGTACGAGACATCCTCCACACTTAGATGGCAGTCACGTCATCGATCAATTTAGATCAGACCTTCGCCTATTCGTTGGGTATAGACCGATCCTCGAGATATCCTGTGTGCATCAAGATAGGATCTGTCGGTTCTGTCTATAGAGCATAGGTAGTCCAAATGTGATTAGCAATCTGTTAAATCTATGGCCATAGTATACTTCGGAAGTGAGTTCTGAATGTTATTTAGAGATTTCTAATAGACACTTCGACGTGATTAAACCTATAGAGATTTGACATTTTTATTTATATCTATGGGATAATCCGGATACCTGTGACGGAGGGATTATACGTATGCAATGACCTCGACTTGTATAATTCAACTAGTTTATCTGTGGTCGTCATAATTTACGGGTGGGTAAATTATGGACACGAAATTGGATTTCGTGATGGATATGCCTTAATCTAGAGAGTCTCACTAGTGAAATATACTCGCAGAGCACTAGGGCAATTTTTATGAATAATACTGATTATTTATAAGTCGTTTAAAGGTTAAACGAAAAATATATGTGAAGGGACCTAATAGTCATTTCCTAATTATTGTGTATTTGTATTTAATGGTAGATTTTATTAAATACACATTAATTAAATGTCAATTGTGATATTTGACATATATCATAAATATATATATGTATTTCGATATTTAAAGTAGATATGATACATATATTTAAAATATTTGTATTTAAATAATTATTTAATTTTTAAATAATTAAATAATTAAAAATATAAATTTCTTTAGTTTTGATATTTTAGGAGATGCCTTGAGATGCTTTTGTTGACTTGTTGAATTTTCATTAAAGTTGTAATGATCAAATTGCAAGTTGATTAAAGTAAACTTTAAATGAAACAAAAATTAAATATCTAGATATTTATACTACACAATTTCGGCCAATGCCTTTTTGGTGAAGGTATATATTGTTTTGTTTCATTTCATTAGGTTCAGGGTTCATAAGTTACCAAAATAAACATAAAAGAGTTGGGGGAAAAAGGTTTGAAGGCAAAAGAAGAAAGCTTGGAAAATCTTTATTTTTGTAAGTTTTTCTTTAACGTCTTCAACATAGAAAATATTTCTAACATGCTTATCTTCAATTTGTGTTGCTTTGATGTTGTCTCTACACTTATAGTTTATGTTTTAATTTGTTGTGAACTTGAATGAAAGATGTATGCATGTATGGTTTCCAAGTGAGCTTGAAATGGTTTCATAAGCTCTCTTTTGATTATTTGATAATCAAGTTGCCATTCTAGAGTTTCTAAGCCATTCATTGATGACCTATAATTATTCTTGAGTTTTGTCATGATGGCGAGACTTGTTTGTTGTGGTAAAGAATAAATTAAAGTGTTGGATTTAAAAGATATGGTAAGATTTGTCAATTTGAAGAAATTGTAAAATTAGGGTTCTTAACCCTTTCCAAATTTTGGGCTTTTCATATATGTGATGAATTATGGTGTGTATATGATGCATATTAATTTTTGGGTGATTGGATTCGATCTTGGCATGTTTTGAACATAAAAGGACTAAATTGAAAAAAACTGAAAATGTAAGGTGTGTTCGGCAATTAGCTAAAAATTGGATTTTGTTGCAATCTGATTTTGATTAGTTGGACTTGTTGGAAATAATGTTAGAAATGATTTAGAATCATCCAAAATTATATTTGACAATTTTGAGACTAAAATGATCAATTTACAAAGTATTAGGGTAATTCGGTAATTACCAATAAATTTGGTTTCTTGTGTAATTTTTCAGAATTTATAATTGGGTAATTAAATAAATAAGTTTATTTAATTGATCCTAGAAAAATTTTCAAATCGGAAAATTTTGATTTTCCACGATTCCGCTGCGTTATCGGATTTTCGCCATAAAACCCATACAAAATGGTATCAGAGCGAGTCTGATTCTGGACACCCTGATATGATTATGCATTTTAAATTCAATGTTTAATTTAATCTTTACTTTATTTTATGCATGTGTTTATTTAATTTGATTAAATAAAGTAAAAAAAATCTTTTGCGGAAAATCCCTAATTAATAAGGTTTTAAAGTAACTAGTATAGAGATACTTGTTTCTTGGTTCGCCTTGTCAATACGGTTTATAGATACTTTTCTCTGACTACATCCGAGACCGTGCCAAATCTGTAATGGTGTAGCCGATAGAAATTTATTTATGCTGGATGTATATCAGATACTAGATAAATTCAAGCGAAAATGGAATCCTGAACGTGCCAAAGCTGTTAGGGTTACGCAAGTAGCTTGAGTTTATCATTGATGAGTTTAACCTTGATACGCCTCCTGTGAACATGCCAAAGATGTCACACGAGAAACGGTCAGAACCAAAACTGAGTCACAATGAGTGTGATTGACAATGAGTTGTCTACCTGTGAATATACGTAGGTGATACCGTGCCAAAGCTGTGAGTCGAAATATATTCATGGGGTCCTATTCCCATTATGGAATTTGATTTATTTATTGAATTATTGTTTTTCGTTGGGGATTACGATATTACGTAAAATAGTGGGAGGCACTGCTAAGTTTAAAATATTCCATAACTTAAGCAGTTAGTAATATTTTGAAAATTACCGCCTGTTTTTTTTCCTTATTCTATACTAGATAGAATTAAAATTTTTAATTCACTGCTTACATATTTTTAATATGTTGTTTCTGACTTGACTTTTGGTTGCGCTATTCTAGAAAAAGTTATAGATATTATTAGACTAGGATATTGTTAGATTAGTCTAAACCATCGGGAACCGTTGTTCAGATGTTCTTGAAAAATCAAGATGGTTAGTGACTTAGTTACAAAGTCATGATAGATAATCTAGAAAGATATCTGTTTTAGGATATTATTCTGTAAAGAGAATAGTTTCTTGTGCAGTAAGAATTGACACGAATCAGTTCATGTCTCGAGATTCTTGACTGGGATTAAGAAAACCCCATTAGGTATTTGTTTATCTGATAATGATGTTTCTTAGCTTTAGTTACCTTTAGAGGTCATGTATCTGACACGGTTTCCTAATCAATTATTTACAATTGTTGTGAATAATTGAAAGCAAATTATAAAGCTATAGAAATGAAATGTGTATAGTTGTGTATAGAAAATATCGATTCTCACAATACGAAAACTATAAGTATTGGATAATGGATCTCCCGTCTAGTTATTTAATTATTATTTAATGACTGTTTTGATATTTGTTACCAGAACTTACGACTATTGGATATTTACTTGTTCTTTACAAAAAATTGTTATATATATTTTAATACAACTAGTAGTGTCATTAACGTAGAGATAAATATTAAGAAAATATTCGGTGAAGTAAATAATTTTAAACAATATTTTATGATATTTCATCACGTAAGCATTAGATGCTTATTTCGTATTATAAAAGATGGTCTGATATGAGATCACACCACATATCCTTATCTATTTAATGAATATTGTATTCGAAAATGTGATTAAATCTCATTTAATCAATGATTGTCATTGGAGTACAAGATTTATCTAACTGATACATTAGATGTATGTAGTTTAGTAAATAATAATTGCTTAAGGTAGTTTTCTTTACTTCGTAATTTAGTTGATGATTTGTCATAACTTAGTTACGTGTTTCTGAAAGAACACACCATTGAACGTCTTGAAAGATTCAAGAACTTTCAATCTATTCTAATGAAACGCAGATGGAACATCTTTGACTAGTTCCAAGATATTCGATCTTAAATTTTGAAAACTTTGTCCTTAAAATTCATAACATGTCCTTAAATTGTTTAAAGATCTTTGATATGATCAAATGTATGAATTTATGGAAATTAGTTCTAAGATTATTCAGAGAATATGATTCTTACTCAATATAATTTTTCCACAAATCCATCTTGATGGAATTGGTCAGTGGGAGTAATCAAATCTTATATGATTTGATTCATTTGATATTGAGTATTGCCGAATTAGTTTAATACTTTTGGGGATATGCTCTAGTAACACTATTTCATCCTTTAAATTAATGTTCCAATAGTTTCTACAGTTGCGTATATGATATGTATAGGTAGAAAATTCATCTTTAAAATGTTTGAGATTTGAATCTTTCTTTTTTGTATAATGGTTTTATAATTGAAATTACTTGTGCCTTGGAGGTACAAGTAAAAGTTTATCATTTATTCTATTTTTTAGAATATTGTATTCTATTTGATAGAATATCTTTTCTGCAATCCCAAATAATAAAAATTATTTTATTACTTGGTTTGTAACATTTGAAAAGACTTGACTTATTGATTGAAGAAATGTGAGAGTGATAGACTATAATTGGAACTACCTAATTAATAAGATGAAACGACCCTTAGACATCTTTCTTATAAGTCCAATATGATGTTAGAATCATTTATGAGTATTTGATACTTAATGGTTCTGTTGTTTTCTTATCGAAGAAAATTATCTTATAACTTATAGTGGGAGCGATATTGGATATCGATTTCGAAAATTACCATTGAACAATATATCTAAGATTGTTCATAGCTTACTACGATCAAGTTTGGAACTTGATTAAGCTTTCGTTATAAATAGTTCATAAATTATGCTAATGGTTTGCGCAGTAAAATCAATGTGAGTTAATTAAAGGTTTGACCATTTACAGTATGACAGTGAGAAAGGTTATACTTAGAAATCTATCGTAGATTCTAAGAAAACTTGTCTCTAGTCGCACTGATTGAACAATTTAAGATCTGTTGGTTAATGTTGATAATAAATTGTGTCTTTTAGCTAAAGAATATAAATTGGTTTTTTTGAATGACTTATTCGGATAATAAATCAGTTGTGATTTCTTTGTTTGAAGAGTACATTATGTAATAGCCCTAGAGTTTGTGTTCTGCTGAGATTGCAGTTTGGTATACTAGCTTATAGAGCCTATTATAGACTTAGGTGATCCTTCCGAAAATCTGTGTTCTCTGTATTTAATATCAGTCAGATTGTCTGATTTTATCAATGTATATAGAATACATATGTGACAGAAGGGTTAGTGGGAGCATACAAATTTCTTTCTAGTGTTATATATCCTAACGACATTATCATTCTTATGGTAATAATGAGATGTTTGTGAGGTAAAATGTTTACCTAAGTCTTTTTTACTCCGTGAAAGCAGTGGGAGTAGTCTATGTTATATTCGATATAAAGTTTTATATAAGATATAAAACTAAGAGACTTGTGAGATACTCATACTATTCGTGCATTAGATATGATCTAATAAATGACATAACAAGACTGTCTGTATGACAGTTTATAACTATTTGACAGTTTTTGGACACGGCACAGAGATGGGCGACGCTGTCCGGGCTCGCGGCCGTCGGGAGTACGGAGTAGCCCACGGGGGACTAAACCGGAGAATAAAAGTCGCCACCCATTGTGAACTGGGAAATGATTTAAGGCCGCACTCACCCCTCGCAAGGGAAGACCTCAAACAATTGGGTTCGGAATGGTCCCATACTTATGCCAGTTGTAATGAATGGGTTTACACAATAATATAACCAAGTCTTATGCAGCACATGCAAGGTAATCCAAATATCGCACAAGTTTGGACACCTATAATCATAAATATAAGTGAAAGCGAATGCATGATTCTAAAAGGATATTAATCAGAAAAGTACGGCAATGTAAATTATGATGACAATAGAAACATTAATAATTGGCAGATAATTAATTGCATAATGTAAAAGAAATAACTAAACAGACAAACATGCGTAAAACATGAAAAAAAAATATGTCCAGTGTGTGTAGCGTTCGAGGTCGCGTTTGAACATGATTATAAAATGACATCTATAATGACCTAAACACATACATGAATGTTCTCTCAGCGGTACATGGAGTTTGTATCCCAAGTACAGACCGCACTACCATCTATTCGGATTGGGCTATGAAATTTATGTCTGGATTTCCATCATATATACCACAAGAGGAAACACTCAAGCATTGACACAATGCAAGCATGGAGATAAAAATGAAGTGATATGGCAGAAAATAAAGATAAACAATTATATGAACGCGAAACGATAAATAAAAAAGGGGGAATAACAGACGTATAATTAAACACATACATAAAAGGAATGTGCAATGGCGAATATGATAGATAATAAATGAAAAAACAACAAAAGAAAAAGTAAATAGTAGAATAAAGAAAACAACGCTAAATAAATAAATAACGGAACAACAAAGAAAAGTGAATAACGGAATAAAAGAAACGAGATGCGACCAAGAGACTTGGCCGACATCTATATAGGACTTTGTATGCCTGGTTGGGCGTATTTCACATCCAGTATACCTCGTCTGGCGCATCAAAATATCATGGTAAAGGCTGCCTTCGGGCATTTCCTGCAAATAAGGTGACCTTTAATCCGATGTAAGTAGCCAATGAGCACTAACAAATAAAGATGAATAAATAAATAAAGGAACAAAAATAAATGAATAACGGAATAAAAGAAAATATATGAGACCAAGAGACTTGTCCTACATCTATATGAGACCTATTATGCCCGGCTGGACATATTTCACATCCAACCCATCATACCTCGTCCGGCACAGCAAAATATCACGGTAAAGGCTACCCTCAGGCATTTCCCGTAAATAGTGTGACGTTTAATCCGATGTAAGTAGCCCATGCTCACTAAATGATAACGATGAATAAATAACTAACAGAACAACAAGAAATGAATAACGGAATAAAAATAAATAAATGCGACCAAGAGACTTGGTAGACATCTATATGGGACCTCGTATGCCCGGTTGGACGTTATTCCACATCTAACCAAGCATACCTCGTTCGGCGCAGTGTAATATCATGGTAAAGGCTGCCCTTAGGCATTTCCCGCAAATGGAGGGACCTTCAATCCAATGTAAATAGCCATGCGCTCTAACAATCAGCAATAAATAAATAAATAATGGAATAACAAACAGAAGCTAAATAGCGGAATAATAAACACATATAGCAAATGAACATAAAAAAAATAAATAACAAAAATATAAAAGAAATCAAATGTGACCAAGGGACTTGGCTGTTAGTGTGGGATCTCGCATGGCCGGTTAGACGCATTCCACGTCCAACCAAGCATTTCGTGTCCGGGATAACAAAACGAATATTAAAGAGAGGACCCTCAGGTCTTACATTCTAAGTCGCTTCTCGGAAGGGCGTTGAGACGTCCCCGGAAGGGTTAATGCTCCGCTATTTTTTTTCCTGGTTCGCTGGTTTGCTATTTTCGCTCGTTGTTTTCTCTGTTTTCTTTGATACTTTGGGCTGTTTATTGGATGGTTCGAGGGCTGATTTTAAAACTGTTTTCATGGGTGTTTCGGTAGTCAGAGGGGCTGTTTCTGGACTATTTATTTTTGGGGTTTTGGTGATTGGTTTCACGGTTTCGGGGAAGGGCTGATGTGGGTGATGTTGTGGTGTCGGTTAAGAGGCAGTTTGTTTTGGCAGTGTGTGTCAGTCGGTGTGTGTGTGTCTTGGCAGTGAGTGTTGTGATATGTGTGTATTTGAGAGTGGCGTGCAAGGTGTCAACGTGGTGTATGTGTTGAGTGAGAGAGAGAGCCAAATATGTGTGTGTTGAATGTGTTTAGTCGGTGAGTGTGTGCATTGTAAACGTGGCTTGCTGAGTGTGTGTAATGTGTGTGTGCGTGGCTTGGGTTTGTTTTGTGTGAATGTTTTTTTCGGGCTTCTGGAATCGGTCAGGCTGTGTTTGTTTTGCGAGAAGAGAGAAGGGCTGCTAGTTGATTATTTGTTGGTGGGTGTGTGTCCTTCGTGGTTTGTGATACTGGTTGGTTTGTTTGTCGGTCAATGAGAGTGTTGCGGATGAGATTGATTAGGGTTTATGTTTTTTGTGTTACTGTCGAGATTTTGAGAGGAATATGGGGGATTTTGTTACTTGAGAGAAAAATAGAAAGGGTGGCTGAGAGTTAGGTTTTTTAGGGTTTGTTGTTCACGGTTGAAAGTGTAAGAATGAGAGTGCATGCACATGGAGAGAGAGAGAGAGATGGAAGAGTTGAGGAAAAGAGGCGAGAGGGAAGAGAGGTGCTTCTGCCGAGAATGAGGATGAGTGTTTAGGGTTTATTTTTTGT
>SKCR01031348.1:0-16419 GCA_019454045.1 Zanthoxylum bungeanum | reverse complement strand
CTCTATAATCGGATATACATGACCTTGTCATAATATCCCGATGGCCGGCCAGCACTTAAGAGGACTAATACCGTATCCTGAGTGACATCATCTCCACTATGACTGGAGTGATACTTCCGTCTTGACATCACACCCAATACACTACGACTCTCTGATAAACCCAGAAGTGGTGTACGCAGAACCGGTTAAAGCCATGTACCACCAAGACCAAAGTCTATCGATTATCGTAAGTATTAGCGATGTAAGTCTCAGGTTAAGACTATACACACCTACCTTGATTTCGGCCTCCCATAGACACATAGTCATAATACCAATGGGATTCCGAGGGGTCTATCCAGAGCGAAGCTGTTTCCCGTACCATCGGTGAAACATGACCTCCTATCGCACTTGCATAAGTATCCAATACTTATATATATGAGAACTATGTCGTTGTGCCCTCACAATGCACACAAGTGCAATACTAGCCTATTCCGCATTATCGATGTCCAGTCTCGATAATACTCCGGCTAGGGATATTTAATGATTAAACCTTTGGGGACTGATACTGTCTCATATCATTCTCAGTCCAGGAACTAATCATAGGGACCTCTCTTCATTTATATATCTAAGGTGATCTAATCACAAATGATGAGAGTACAATCTCCTTTGTCACATAGTTAATTTGTACAACAACACCGTGATCTGTACAAATAGTGACGCTATGGGTCATTTTGTCCAACACAAACTTCGTTGAGTATTCACATGATTTTATGCTTAAATGATTTTGGGCTTGTTCTTAGAGAACCCAACACATGTCTCAAAGGAAAAATGACCAAATCACTTGTTATAGGACGAAACGAAAGAGCCAAATGAACCTTGGAACTCATACATACTAATGTATGCAGCCCACTTAGCATAGTGGCCAAAGGTGGTTTTCAATACTTCGTTACTTTCACTGATGATTGTTTAAGATTTGGGTATTTATACTTAATGAAACATAAGTCAGAAACTTTTGAAAAGTTCAAAGAGTTTAAAAATGAAGAAGAAAACCAATTGGGAAAAAATATCAAAAATCTACAATCTGATCGTGGAGGAAAATACTTAAGTACCGAATTTCAAGATTATCTCAAGGAACATGGAATAGTATCATATGTAACACCTTCTTACACACTTCAATATAACGGTGTCTCTGAAAGGAGAAATCATACCCTATTGGATATGGTACGTTCCATGATGTGTTTTGTTGATATATCGATTTCCTTGTGAGGATATGCACTCCAAATAGCCTTGCATGTTCTAAATAAAGTTTCGATCAAATCCGCTCATAAAACCCCATATGAGATATGGTATGGTAAACGTCCTAATTTAGGATATTTGATATTTTGGGGTAGTCCAGCTTATGTAAGGAAAATCTTTACGGAAAATCTAGACTCAAGATCTGAAAAAGGTCAATTCATAGGGTATCCCAAGGATTCGATGTGATAATATTTCTACATTCCCTCTAATCACAAGATAGTGGTTAGTAGGAATGTTACCTTCCTTAAGGAGCATTTGGTTCAAGAAGGAAGTACTGGCAAAGAAGTGGAATTAGATGAGGAAGTCTCTCAAGAAGAGAATTCTGAAAAACAAATCGACTCACCTCAGAAGGAACCAGAACAAGTAGATCAAGAAATACCTCAAGAAACACAACCACTTCATAGATCACTTAGGGAATCTCGCATGCCACTGAGATATACCCTAGTCAATCAACAAGATTTTGAATCTTTTATGATTGTTGAAGCGGTCCATGTTGATGACCCAAGAAACTACGAAGAAGCAATGTCAGACATTGACTCTTCTAGATGGCTTGAAGCTATGAATTCTGAAATGGAATTCATGTATTCCAATCAAGTATGGACACTTGTTGATCCTCATGAAGGAATTACTCATATTGGGTGTAAATAGGTCTTCAAGAGAAATATTGAAAATGATAGAAAAGTAGAGACTTATAAAGCTAGACTAGTGACAAAATGATATACTTAGAAACAATGAGTTGATTATGAGGAGACATTTTCACCAGTAGCTGTGATAAAATCCATTAGAATTCTCTTAGCTATAACAACTTACAATGACTATGAGATTTGGAAAATGGATGTAAAAATAACGTTTCTAAATGGATTTCTTGAGGAAGAAATTTATATGAAACAGCTAGAAGGTTTTACATCTAAATATGATAGTCATAAAGTATGTAATTTGCAAAGATCTATATATGGTCTAAAACAAGCATCTAGGAGTTGGAATCTACGATTTGAGTTCATAAAAAATATGGATGAGCCCTGTGTTTACAAAAAGATCAGTGAGAGAGCCATAACGTTTTTAATATTATATGTGGATGACATATTACTATTGGGAAATGATGTCGCTATGATGACTTTAGTCAAAGTATGGTTATCCAAAATATTCTCAATGAAAGACTTGGGAGAAACAACCTACATTCTTGGCATAAGAATCTATAGAGATAGATCTAGAAGAATGATTGGTTTGTCCCAAAGTTTTTACATAGAAAATGTGCTCAAGAGATTCAATATGTTGGACTCTAACAGAGGTTTGTTTCCTTACAGGCATGAAATTCATCTATCTAGATCGATGAGTCTCAAATTACCTCAAGAAATAGCATGCATGAGTCAAGTACCATATGCTTCTGCTATACGTAGTCTCATGTATGCCACGCTATGTACAAGTATATTCTAGCCCAATCCAGGAGAAAATCATTGGATAGCAGTCAAGGCAATCCTCAAGTACTTAAGAAGAACTAAGGATACGATTTTCACTTATGGATCACCATAACTAAAAATGGAAGGGTTTACGGACTCGGACTTTCAGATAGACACTGATGATTATAAGTCAACCTCTGGATTCATTTTCTTATGTAATGGAGAAGTAGTCAATTGGAATAGCACCAAGAAATCCACTATTGCTGACTCCACTATTGAGGTAGAATACATAGAAGCTTCAGAAGCAGCAAAGGAAGTAGTTTGGATAAAAAAAAGTTCGTTACAGAGCTTGGTGTGGTTCCAGCCATTGAAAGAGCGTTCCCTTTGAACTGTGACAATAATGGGGCTATAGCACAAGCCAAGGAACCAAGGTCACACCAGAAAATCAAACACAGTCAAAGAAAGTATCACATACTAAGAGAATATATTGGAGATGGGCAGATAGCCATTCAGAAAATACCTTCAGCTGACAATGTGGTTGATCCACTCACAAAGCCAATGAGCCAAGAAAAAATGGAACATCATATTGAGAAGATGGGCATTGGGTATCATAACAACTGGCTTTAGTGTAAATATGAGCTTGTTATAGTGTATGTCGTAAAACCAGTTATGGATGTAATGGTTTAAGACATAATTTTTATAATATAGTTTATTATTTATTAATAAAAGGCATTTGTTAACCACATATTATTACATCTATATTTTATATGTATCTCATGAGATATTATGTCAGATGAATATCGTTAATCCAAAATAAGTTTGCGATTATGAGAGTCACCGATATTTATATATGTCTCAAATTAAGTTCTTGGTAAAATGTGATTATTATATAAGATAATAATATATCATTTGCCCAATATTGTTGTGTGTCGCCTAGATTGACATATGATGTTAAAAGAATGGATGGTGAGTCTCATATCATAAGGACACAATCTGTTAGTTCCATATTTATTGGCAATGTCCGTAACAAAATAAGTTCAATTGAGTTATAATGAGTCTTGAAGATCTCAGAGCAATTGGACAAATATTTGGACAAAACCTGATGGAGTTATCCGCTCTTTTGAATATTCCAGAAGATTTAGAGATCCCATTTACATGACGTCAGTTGCATTAGAAATTAGACTCGAAGATGATCGCGTACATATAAAGAACTCATAATTTGGCCAAGAGACGAGAAATTTACAAGTGTTTTAAGTTGCCCTTGAAAACCAGCCCGCGACCTGCATTCATGTGGCGTTCGTATTTGTGTTCGAACATTTTGATGCAGAAACTTTGCGTTTGAGTTGTGTTTGAAGTGCGTTCGAACATCCCTGCATAAGTAGTATATTTTGGACACGTTTTAAGTCAAAATAACACTAGGAAACCATTATCCTTTGCCCTACTTATATAAACAAACATTGAGCCACCTTCAGAAGTATTGAAACCATATTATCTTGAGCCCAAACACATTCTTAATTTTCAATCTTCTTATTCTCACCTTGATGACTTATTTTCTTTTCTTGTCTTCTTTGTTTGTGGTGAGATTGATCTTTGTTAAACCATCAACACATCAAAACCCAATTTTCTAAACCTGGAGAGTTCTCAAGGAGGAAGATTGGTAGTCAGAGTTCTCGCGTGCTTGCAGAGTTGATCCGCTTAGAGACTTTAGAGGTTCTGAAGAAACCGTGGGGTATGGGCTCGAGGAGTTCTTCGAGTTCTTGTAGTATAGAGGTACTATAGTCAGTGGAGTTGCCACCATAGGTCTTTTACCATCACTGTAAGTTTTTTTTCTCTTTATAGTGGATTTGGGCTGGTAGCCGAGATACCCAGAGTGGTTTTTTACTCGAACGAGTTTTCCACTTTGTCACCAAAATATTGTGTTGCTTTTAGGTAATGTTTATTTATTTTCTGCATTTATATTTTGCATTGAATTAATATTCCTTTTTATTTTAAATTGGTTGATATTGTAGTTGCCTGTTAGAATTCCATAGTTACAGTAATCAGGACTTGTCTTGATTATTGTGTTTAATTCCGCATAGGGTCATAACCTTAGGCTAATTATGAACTTTCAATTGGTATTAGAGCCTGAACTCGACCCTTGACCCGTTAGCTATGGAACGTAGTCAACCCTTAAATTGTCTGCCATTTTTTTATGGCACATAATATTTACATTGGAAGGTTCGCATGAGAGCGTTCCTTAAGTCCTTAGATGAGAGAGTTTGGATGACAGTAGAATACAGGTGGAAACCTCCCGTAGTTATAGTTGATGGGGTCTTTTCCCCTAAAGATAAATTGACCTAGACCAAGGTCGAATTTGATGCGAGTAATAGGAACAGCAAGGCAGTTAATGTCATACATGGTGCTGTTTGTTCTGCTGAGTTTAAGAGAATCTCAATGTGTGAGATAGCCAAGGATGCTTGGGAAATCCTACAGACTGTGCATGTGGGCACACTATTTGAGTCTGTTAAAAATAATAGACTTCAGGATCTTGCTACTAGGTTTGAGGTCGCTAACATGAAAGATGAATAGACATTCGATGAGTTTTATTCTGAGATTAACGATATCGTTAACTTTAGTTTTAACCGAGGTGAGACTATCCCTACCAACAGGATTGTTAGGAAAATCCTTAGATCCATGCCTAATAAGTTCCTACCTAAGATTACCGCCATCGAGGAAAGTAATGACCTTGATCAGCTTAAATTAGATGACCTCGTAGGAAAACTGCAGGTTTATGAGAAGAAACTTCTAGATTATAAAAAGCCAAAAACTATAGTGATGAAGTTCGCGAATGAAGTTGCTAATGATCCGTCTAGTGATGATGATGATACCCTCACGGATCCTAATTTGGCCTTGTTTGTAAAAACGTTTAAGAAAATTCTTAAGCTGAAGAAAATTGGCCATAGTAGTAATGGGATAGGGAGGATAGGCCGAGAGAGAGTAGGCATAGCAGTATAGAGCCTAGAGAGGATAAGGGTAGTAGACATCGTGGTATCCAGTGCCATTAATGTGAATGATATGGGCACATTAGATCTGAGTGTCCCATATACCTTAAGGCTAAAGGAAAGAAAGTCATGGCAGCCTTCCTTAGTAATTCAGAAGGCGGCTATTATTCTGATGAGTCTCCTAAGAATCAGAGCAATTTTATGGCCTTTGCTGCTAGTGTGACTGGTGAGAGAGAGCATAATATTAGTGATACTGATTCGGAATTCTCTCACGATGAGTCAATTGATAAGAATATTCTTCAGATAGCCTACACTGAGCATTTTAATGAGAGTTTAGCTATTAATAAGACTAATATAGAGGTCAATAAAAAGTTGAAAGGAGTAGTGCTAAAAAAGAATGAAGCTCAAGCCAAATTTGAGCAAAGCCTTTTGATGATTGATGACCTGGAGGAGAGGAACATACGCCTAGTTGATAGGGTCCAAACTTTAAAGGTTCAATTTGAAGATGCTAGAACCCAGTTGTCTGCATTTTTTAGTGAGAATAAAAACTTAGGCCTCATATTAGGGATTAGTGTTGAGCCAAATTACGATAAGGCGTCATCGTCCAAAGCTGTTTCTGTCTCTGCTAAACATGACTTAGGTATGAAACTTGTCATTTGTAGTCATGTGATTCCTCTATTTGCTCCTCGTCATGTGTCCCAACCTCGATTTAGAGGTATTGTGGGTAAACCTCGCTCTCATCCGAGGTTTGTGCCTGTGTTCCATCACTATGGCATAGCATGGCATATTAGGCCTAAGTGTTTCATGTTGCACAAACATAAGAAAATGCCTAAGAGTGTGTCACCTAGATCTGATTCCTCAAATCTAGTGTCTCAAGTTTTTGCACTAGCTAAAAAGATGTAAATTATTAGTGAGAAACTTGTTATGTTGACTGGGAATTCTCAAGTGAAAGAGATTCCTAGAAAGATTTGGGTGAGGAAGCAACATGACTTCCCATCTACTTCTGATTGCCTTGATCCTGACAAGCATGATGAGAGTGCACTTCGGTGTAACTCTTGTTAGAAGTTGTATTTTTTTCTCCATTGCATGTGTGTGTGTGTTTTATGTTTTTCACGTTTATTTTTTTTCTCTTCACTGCAATATGGGTGTGTGTGTCTTGTTTTTGTTATATATTCTTTGGTATATAGGATGCAATTCCACGTACCATTGGATATTGACAAGTCATTTTGTGTCTTTATTTTTTTTATGTTAAAACTGGAAAATCAAAAAAAAAAAAAATTGAAAAAGACCAAAAATATTTATGTGGCTTGTTCGAGCATGAAAAACATGTGCATGTGATCCTAGTATGTAGGATATATATGGCTATGCATGTATAATATGCTTCTATTTTTTGATGCTCTATATGCATTAGTGTGTGTGATAAAAACCTTATGTATATCTTGTGCTTGCACCTCACATACATGGTTTTATATTGTCAAGGCTTGGTCACATGTATGAGTTTTTGGATGACAACCTAATCTCTACCATACTTTGCTCACTAAATAGTGTGACCTTTGACTAGATGACCTTGCTATCCCATTGTAAGAGCCAAAAGAAAAAAATAAAAATTTTACATAAAACTCAAGTGCAAAAGAGCCAATGGGCCAAATTCAAAAGACAATGGCAAAAACCCTTCACTCGAAAGAGTTGTTATTTATGAGCTCATGATTCTTATGGGGAACATATTATAGCATGTAACCAAAGTTGTTTAATTTTAGGTCCTAGTGGTCTTGGGTTTGAACATCTATTTTTGTGGACTTGGTATATTAAGAGATGGATTTCTTGGTTGTGTCCAGCTCATAAAATAAGGTCTTAAGCCTTGATTAGTTTTGCACTTATTTTTCTCGCAAGTGCTTGTTATGATTTGGTGTTTATGTCATATGTATAAGTGTTTTATTTAGCTAAATTTAAAATGATGCATATTTTTCATGTTATAAACAGGTGATTACTGACTAGGTATCATTGTACTTGCTTCCAGAGCTGTTTCAGCCATTCTTTATTGACTTTTCTTTAACTCATTGTGTGCTTGTGTGTGCTTTTGTCTTTGCATAATATTTATTTTATGGTGCATATTTGTGAGTTTTGTTTTACTTCCCATGTGTTATTTATGCTAACTTAGTAAGGCTGTTAGTGAGGGGGAGTAAGTCCCGTTTGCATATACTCTTGCATGTGTTGTTTTTCCTGGTACCTTCATCCTTTGTCATTTCATGATAAAAATGGGAAGCGTAGTAGGATATGAGAGAGTAGTAATATATGGGAGTCGTAGTATATCCATTTTATATCTCTGTTTTAAGGGAGTATGATTAAGGGGGAGTAGGATATCTATTATCTATGTATACATGCATGAGTTTTATCACTGCTTTATCTGTTCTTTATAATCCATGTTCTTTTCAAGGTATGTTACTGCTTGTGGATGTTTCAGGTAAGCAGATTTGGTAGCTGTGGTGGCATTGATTTCAAGACTACTTGGTTAGGTATTAGATCTAGTGTTAATGTAATAAGTCAATGTCTTGATGGTTGACAGTTGGATATTTTCTTTTTGGGTCTTTTACCGTAGTCTTTATATTAGGTAGTATTTTGTCAAAGAATTCCAAAGGGGGAGATTGCTAGTTCCATTTTTATTGGCAATGTCCGTAACAAAATAATTTCAATTGAGTTGTAATGAGTCTTGAAGATCTCGGAGCAATTGGACAAAATCTGATGGAGTATCCTATCGATGTTTAATTATTTGAATATTGTAGAATATTTAGAGATCTAATTGACATGAGGTTAGTTTTATTGGAAAATAAACTCGATGATGATCGCGTACATATAAGGAACTCATGATTTGGCTAAGAGACGAGAAAGTTACAAGCATTTTAAGTTGCCCCGAAAAGCAGCCCGCGACCCGCGTTAGTGTGGCGTTAGTATTTGCGTCCGAACGTTTTGAGGCAGGAACTTTGCGTTTGAAGTGCGTTCGAACATCATTGGGTAAGTAGGATCTTTTGGACACGTTTGTAAGTCAAAATAACACTAGAAAACCCTTTCATTTTCCCTACTTATATAAACAAATATTGAGCCACCTTCACAAGTATTGAAAACACATTATCTTGAGCCCAAACACATTCTTAGTTTTTAATCTCTTGTTCTCACCTTGAAGACTTATTTGTTTTTCTTGTCTTCTTTGTTTTTGGTGAGATTGATCTTTTTTAAATCATAAACACATCAAAACCCAATTTCCTAAACCTTCAGAGTTCTCAAGGGGGAAAATTGGTAGTCGGAGTTCCCTCGTGCTTACAGAGTTGATCCGCTAAGAGACTTCAAAGATTCTGAAGAAATCATGGGGTACGGGCTCGAGGAGTTCTTCAAGTTCTTGCAGTCTAGAGGTACTAGAGTTAGTGAAGTTGCCACCATATGTCTTTTTCCATCACTGTAGGTTTTTCTCTTTATAGTGGATTTGGACTGGTAGCCGAAATACCGGAAGTGGTTTTTTACTCGCACGAGTTTTCCACTTTGTCACCAGAATATTGTGTTGATTTTGGGTGATGTTTATTTATTTTCTGCATTTATATTTTACATTAAATTAATATTCCTCTTCATTTTAAATTGGTTGACATTGTAGTTGCCTGTTAGAATTTCATAGTTACAGTAATCAGGACTTGTCTTGATTATTATGTTTAATTCCGCATAGGGTTATAACCTTAGGCTAATTAAAAACTTTCACAAACAATAGATGTTTCATTAGAAGAATGAATTATCGAACACAACCAAAGAAGCGTAAGATCACATGGTAATATTATCGAAGGTCATTGATCTTCGTAATAACACATTAGTGTCGTCATATCCTCTTACTTGAGATTATATTATGACTTGTGCGATAGTACTTATGGTTCACTGGTATATCCTCATTGGACTATCCACATCATTTGAATAAATGCTAGATGTCCTTGAGCGATTGACGTACAAAGTCACGTATGCTTCAAGATGGGATCCGATAACTTTGACAATAAAATAGATGTTTCAAGAAAACTCAAAGTTGTGGATATAAGTTTTTGGCCAAAGCAGTCGATATCTTAGAGATATCAAATCCACAAGATAAAATTTAAGGATATATCTGTTGGAGTTAAATCAAGTCCACAAGATCACAAACAATGCATAAAAAATCACATATGAACACATCAAAGGAGGTGGCGGAATCAACTCACATTGAATTTCGGTTTTGATGTTTGAAGAACAAGGTGCGATTTTTGAGCTCCCTCCAAGCTCGGCAATGGCTTCCAAATGCAGTGGACTGCTCGTTTTTGGGCGTGTAGATCTCCACCATTTTCGGCCATTGAAGACCACCATTGAAGCTCCAAGCTTCAAGCTTCCTTGCTCAAGAAGATGCTTCCCTATCACCTATGTATGCTCAAGGTGTGCTAGCACTTGATTTTTGCCACAAAATCATTATCTTGCTTCTCCATTTTCGGCAGAAAATAGAACAAGAAGGAGAAGAAAAAACGGTCCAAGACCGAGAGAGAAGATAGAAGGTTTTGGCTCCATTTTATTGTGTGAAACCGTGAAGACCAAAAGAAAAGTGAGAGAGTGTCACATGAATCTAGTCTCAAAATTAGGCCAAATACATAAACAACAAAGACCAATGAGAGTCACGTGAATGGCCAAATATTTTGCCAAAAACCGTGTACTACACATGGTCCAAGAGAGAGAAAATGATTTTTATATACATATATCTTTATTCCATTTACCAAGTAAATGAATAAAATATATATACACAAGTCCTATCAACTTTCAAACAATCACCTTTCTATATTCACATCATGTCACTTTAATAAAGTGACAACATGTCATATCACATCACTCAAAGTGACAATTGATTTGACGCATGATGTGACAAACGATTTGACGCTTGATGTGACTCGCGTGCCGCGTTCGAATTCGAAATGCGAACGCGCTCGCAATCACTCTCGGGCTCGGGTTCGCTAATTCCAAATTAACGAATTTTCTGTCGCGTCGTAATTAAATGATTACGCCTAGCGAAATCACTATTCACGTCGCTAACGAATTAATTCTAAATTAATTCGTTCGCCCGAATTAAAATCTAATTTTAATTCCGCGTCAAAATCCAATTTCGATTAATATATCGAATATATTAATTTTACCGATTAATTCCAAATTAATCGTTCTCTCTTTAATTAATATTTTATCCCAGATAAAATATCTCCGCAATTAATCCCAGATTAATTTTCTCTCTCATCGAATTAATCCCAGATTAATTCTATCTCTCTCTTCTAATTAATCCCAGATTAATCAAAGTGCGAGTCATACGTCATCGGTGAATCTTCAGGAAGCGACCCATGAGATCTCCGGATATGTTGGCAGTAAATACGATCGTCGGACTGTCCGAACACGTAAGTACCTCGTACTACGTTTATATCGATTTACAAGACAAGGTTGGCTTTTAGCAAAGCGCCATGCCTACCCAATTCTCCAGAAATATTCTTACAGGAATATATAGATCTGTATCAAGCGTAGTATACCGTAGTATTGTGTATATTGGCCCAGTATCGGATAATCACGTGCTAGGGCTGGGGCTGGATAAATGTCTGCCCCGTCCGAAACACATGTCGGATGTCTGGTAACATAGTCTCTATAATCGGATATACATGACCTGGTCATAATATCCCGATTGGTTGCGCAACACTCAAGAGCACTAGTACCGTATCCTGCGTGACATCATCTCCAAATGACTGAAGTGACACTTCCATCTTGACATCACACCCAATACACTACGACTCTATGACAAACCCAGAAGTGGTGTACACAGAACGGTTAAAGCCCCCTACCACCAAGACCAAAGTTTATCGATTATCGTAAGTATTAGCGATGCAAGTCTCAGGTTAAGACTATACACACCTACCTCGATTTCGGCCTCCCATAGACACATAGTCATAATACCAATGGGATTCCGAGGGGTCTATCCAGAGCGAAGCTGTTTCCCGTACCATCGGTGAAACACGACCTCCTATCGCACTTGCATAAGTATCCAATACTTATATATATGAGAACTATGCCGTTGTGCCCTCACAAACGCGCACAAGTGCAATACTAGCCTATTCCGCATTATCGATGTCGAGTCTCGATAATACTACGGCTAGGGATATTTAATGATTAACCTTCGGGGACTGATACTGTCTCATATCATTCTCAGTCCAGGTACTAATCATAGGGACCTCTCTTCATTTATATATCTATGGTGATCTAATCACAAATGATGAGAGTGCAATTTCCTTGTCACATAGTTAATTTGCTACAACAACACAATGATCTGTGCAAATAGTGACGCTATGGGTCATTTTGTCCAACAATATCGAATATAAGGATTTGACCTTACCATGATATCAGACTCGATAAGAAACATAGATATCGGAAGGAATGAGATGACATGTTCGAAATGTATTCTAATAGATTCATATATTTTCCCACTTCATTCATCGACTATGGGTCATGGCTTGCTGCTATGAGATTACCCATGGTCTGTGGAATATCATAGGGATGAAATATTAAAGAGTTAATATTATTCCACTGCTACTCAATAATGAACCTAGGATGGTCGCACAATATAGTTCTCGTCTATGTTATAAATTCAAAGATGTTTATTAAAGGTTAATAAATGATTATTCTGGCGTTTCCTAATTGGATTAGGATATTCGAGATATTTCATAAATATCTCGAATATGATTAATAAATTCGAAATATAAAATTAGATTTAATTATTTAAATAAATATTTTATATTTATATTAAATAAATTAAATGTAATTTTAATTAATTGTTCATTAAAATTAAGTGTAGTAAATTCTCTAAGTGTGTATATATATATATATATATTATGGATGCAAGGAGGGTCATGTCCCTTGAGTAGTGCCCTTTGGGAAAAAGCACTAACATATAGGGACATGTCCTCTAGAATTGGAAGAATGCACCTTTAGGCTCCAAAAGGTTTAAGGAATTGGTATAACCCTTAGGAGGGTTACACCCCAAACCAAATGGTGCCCTCAAAGGCACCCTTCCATGTCTATATAAGAGAGCCTTATGTTCTTTCCTTAATATCCAGAAAACCAAAAGTGTCCATGGTCTAATCGTTGGACAATTATGACACATAACATCACTATTTGTAAAAGACATGGTGTTCTTTATACAAATTAACTATGTGACAAAGGAAATTGCTATTTTATCATTTTTTAATTGGATTACTTGGATATATATAAATGATAAAAGCCCATATGATTAGTACCAGATTAATAAGATATGAGACAATATTAATCCACGAAAGCTTTACTCATTAAATATCCCTTGTCGTAGTATTATCGAGACTGGACATCGATAATGTGAAATAGGCTAGTATTACACTTGTGCGCGTTATGGAAGCTTAACGACAAAGTTCTCATATATTTAAGTATTGGATACTTATGCAAGTGTGATATAAGGTTCTGTTAGCCGTTGGACCGGGAACAGCTTCGATCTGGATAGACCCCTCGGAGTCTCATTGGTATTATGATTATGTGTCTATGGGAATCCGAATAAGGGTATGTGTATGTGGTCTTAACCTAAGACTTGCATCGCGAATACTTACGACAATCAGTATACTTTGATTTTGGTCGTCCGAAGCTTTAACAGGTTTTATGTATGCCTCTTCTGAGTATACTGAGAATCGTACTGTATTGGGTGTGATATCAAGATGGACGTATCACTTCAGTCATATGGAGATGATGATCATGCAGGGATACAGAACTAGTACTTTTAAATGCTATAGCTATCGGGATAGTATGACTAGGTCATTATTATCCGATTACAGAGACTAGTTGCTAGTGATCCGATATATGCTTCGTACGGGGCAGACACAATTCCAGCCCTAGGCCTTGCATGTGACATCAGATACTGGATCATATTACGCAATATATAGTATACTACGCCTGATACAGATTATATATATTTCATGTTGAATATATTTCTGGAGAATTGGGTAGGCATGATGCTTTGCTAGAAGCCAACTATGTCTTGTAAATCGGTAAGAACGTGGTACCGGTTACCCACGTGTTCAGATAGTCCGATGATAGTATTTATTGCCAATATATCAATGAATCTCCTGGGTCGCTTCCCAAAGATTCACCGATGACATTTGACTCGAACAAAAATAATTTGGGATTAATTATAAGAGAGAAAATTAATCTGGGATTAATTACGGTAAGAATTTATATGGGATTAAATTCGTCTAAAAGAGAGAAAACGATTAATTTGGAATTAATCGGTAAAATAACTTTAATAGTTAAATTGGATTTTTCTATTTAATTTATTTATTTGGGCTAAAATAATATATCAAGTATTTTAATTGAAATTGGATTTAAATACGGAACTAAAATTGGATTGACATATGATGTTAAAAGAATGGATGGTGAGTCTCATATCATAAGGACACAATCTGTTAGTTCCATATTTATTGGCAATGTCCGTAACAAAATAAGTTCAATTGAGTTATAATGAGTCTTGAAGATCTCAGAGCAATTGGACAAATATTTGGATAAAACCTGATGGAGTTATCCGCTCTTTTGAATATTCCAGAAGATTTAGAGATCCCATTTACATGACGTCAGTTGCATTAGAAATTAGACTCGAAGATGATTGCGTACATATAAAGAACTCATAATTTGGCCAAGAGATGAGAAATTTACAAGTGTTTTAAGTTGCCCTTGAAAACCAGCCCGCGACCTGCATTCATGTGGCGTTCGTATTTGTGTTCGAACATTTTGATGCAGAAACTTTGCGTTTGAGTTGTGTTTGAAGTGCGTTCGAACATCCCTGCATAAGTAGTATATTTTGGACACGTTTTAAGTCAAAATAACACTAGGAAACCATTTTCCTTTGCCCTACTTATATAAACAAACATTGAGCCACCTTCAGAAGTATTGAAAACATATTATCTTGAGCCCAAACACATTCTTAATTTTCAATCTTCTTATTCTCACCTTGATGACTTATTTTCTTTTCTTGTCTTCTTTGTTTGTGGTGAGATTGATCTTTGTTAAACCATCAACACATCAAAACCCAATTTTCTAAACCTGGAGAGTTCTCAAGGAGGAAGATTGGTAGTCAGAGTTCTCGCGTGCTTGCAGAGTTGATCCGCTTAGAGACTTTAGAGGTTCTAAAGAAACCGTGGGGTATGGGCTCGAGGAGTTCTTCGAGTTCTTGTAGTATAGAGGTACTATAGTCAGTGGAGTTGCCACCATAGGTCTTTTACCATCACTGTAAGTTTTTTTTCTCTTTATAGTGGATTTGGGCTGGTAGCCGAGATACCCAGAGTGGTTTTTTACTCGAACGAGTTTTCCACTTTGTCACCAAAATATTGTGTTGATTTTAGGTAATGTTTATTTATTTTCTGCATTTATATTTTGCATTGAATTAATATTCCTTTTTTATTTTAAATTGGTTGATATTGTAGTTGCCTGTTAGAATTCCATAGTTATAGTAATCAGGACTTGTCTTGATTATTGTGTTTAATTCCGCATAGGGTCATAACCTTAGGCTAATTATGAACTTTCAATTGGTATCAGAGCCCGAACTCGACCCTTGAACCGTTAGCTATGGAACGTAGTCAACCCTTAAATTGTCTGCCATTTTTTTATGGCACATAATATTTACATTGGAAGGTTCGCATGAGAGCGTTCCTTAAGTCCTTAGAGGAGAGAGTTTGGATGACAGTGGAATACGGGTGGAAACCTCCCGTAGTTATAGTTGATGGGGTCTTTTCCCCTAAAGATAAATTGACCTAGACCAAGGTCGAATTTGATGCGAGTAATAGGAACAGCAAGGCAGTTAATGTCATACATGGTGCTGTTTGTTCTGCTGAGTTTAAGAGAATCTCAATGTGTGAGATAGCCAATGATGCTTGGGAAATCCTACAGACTGTGCATGTGGGCACACTATTTGAGTCTGTTAAAAATAATAGACTTCAGGATCTTGCTACTAGGTTTGAGGTCGCTAACATGAAAGATGAATAGACATTCGATGAGTTTTATTCTGAGATTAACGATATCGTTAACTTTAGTTTTAACCGAGGTGAGACTATCCCTACTAACAAGATTGTTAGGAAAATCCTTAGATCCATGCCTGATAAGTTCCTACCTAAGATTACCGCCATCGAGGAAAGTAATGACCTTGATCAGCTTAAATTAGATGACCTCGTAGGAAAACTGCAGGTTTATGAGAAGAAACTTCTAGATTATAAAAAGCCAAAAACTATAGTGATGAAGTTCGCGAATGAAGTTGCCCATGATCCGTCTAGTGATGATGATGATACCCTCACAGATCCTAATTTGGCCTTGTTTGTAAAAACGTTTAAGAAAATTCTTAAGCTGAAGAAAATTGGCCATAGTAGTAAGGGGATAGGGAGGATAGGCCGAGAGAGAGTAGGCATAGCAGTATAGAGCCTAGAGAGGATAAGGGTAGTAGACATCGTGGTATCCAGTGCCATTAATGTGAATGATATGGGCACATTAGATCTGAGTGTCCCATATACCTTAAGGCTAAAGGAAAGAAAGTCATGGCAGCCTTCCTTAGTGATTCAGAAGGCGGCTATTATTCTGATGAGTCTCCTAAGAATCAGAGCAATTTTATGGCCTTTGCTGCTAGTGTGACTGGTGAGAGGGAGCATAATATTAGTGATACTGATTCGGAATTCTCTCACGATGAGTCA
>SKCR01031347.1:0-16448 GCA_019454045.1 Zanthoxylum bungeanum | reverse complement strand
TCATGTGGAACACAACGTCTCAGTAATTGATCAACACATCATTTGAATAGGTACGGCTCATCCCAGACATAGTGTTTGACTTCTTTGAAGAACTTCTTTCGTTGCTGATGAGTCTATTCCAACGGCCATTTTCCCAAAATTATGTAGTTGACATAGTCAGCATACCAAGGGACATCATGCTGTTTCATGGCAAATAACTGTTCATCTGGAAAAATTTCTTTGATTGTAAGTTCATTACCAGCTATTTCTCCATTCTCGAGCCTTGATAAGTGATCTGCCACTTGGTTTTCTGTCCATTTCCTGTCTCTTATCTCCACGTCAAATTCTTGTAATAGAAGTATCCAACGGATCAATCTGGGTTTGGCATCTTTCTTCGCGATCAGGTTTTTGATTACTGAATAATCTGTGTAGACCACCACTTTGGGACCCAGCAGGTATAAGCGAAATTTATCAAAAGCAAACACAACTGCAAGAAACTCTTTTTCAGTGGTTGTTTAGTTGAGTTTGTGCTTCATTCAGAGTTCTGCTGGAGTAGTAAATGGTGTGGAAATTTTTTTTGCTTTGCTTTGTCCCAAAACTACACCTACAGCAAAATCACTAGCATACATCACTTCAAATGGAAGGGTCCAGTCTGGTGCTACAATGATGGGGGCAGAGACCAGCTTATGTTTCAAGATCTCAAAAGCTTCATGGCATTCTTTGGTGAAATTGAAAGGTACATCCTTCTCCAGAAGATTGCACAGAGGTTTAGCAATTTTTTAGAAGTCTTTGATAAATCTCCTGTAAAAGCCAGCATGTCCGAGAAAACTCCGAATCCCTTTGACAGTTGTTGGTGGAGATAGTTTTTCAATTATTTCAATCTTTGCTTTGTCTACCTCGATTCCCTTTTGTGAGATCCGATGTCCCAGCACAATGCCTTCCTGCACCATGAAGTGGCATTTCTCCCAGTTGAGTACCAGATTGGTATCTCCACACCTTTGTTACACCTTTTTCCAGATTTTGCAAGCAGTGGTCGAACGAGTCTCCAAACACAGAGAAATCATCCTTGAAGTCCTCCATACTTTGTTCCAGCATGTCTGAGAAGATGGCCATCATGCAACTTTGAAATGTGGCAGGAGCAATATATAGTCCAAATGGCATCTTGCGAAAAGCAAAAGTATCAAACGGACATGTAAAAGTGATTTTATCATGATCTTCTGGGGCGATGGAAATCTGATTGTACCTCGAGTATCCATCCAGAAAATAATAGAATTCATGTCCCGCCAGTCTGTCTAACATCTGGCCAATGAATGTCAGCAGAAAATGATCTTTCCTTGTTGCTTTGTTCAGCTTCCGATAGTTCATGCATACTCTTCATCCAGTCACCATTCTTGTTGGAATCAGCTCGTTCTTTTCATTTGTGACTACATTTATTCCTCCTTTCTTTGGCACACACTGCATAGGACTCACCCAAGTGCTGTCAGAGATGGGGGTAGATGATTTCGGCATCCAACCATTTGATAATTTCTTTCTTCACGACTTCCTTCATGATTGGATTTAGTCTCCGTTGATGCTCCACTGTAGGTTTGTACTCGTCATTCATCATAATTTTATGCATGCAAAATGATGGACTAATGCCTTGAATGTCTGCTATAGTCCAGCCAATGGCTTTCTTGTGTTCTCGTAACACTCTAAGCAACTTTTCTTCCTACTCCAATATTAGCGAAGAAGAAATAATCACAGGTAATTCAGAAGAGTTTCCCAAGAATGTATACCTGAGATGGCTCGGTAGTAACTTTAGCTCCAGCTGTGGTGGTTCTTCAATTGAGGGTTTGATTCGCTCCTTTTTCGGTAGTTCCAGACTTTCCACATGTGGTGTCGATTTGAAGCGAAAGGGCTTGTCAAGATAGTTGATACATTCCAGAATTTCAGCATCTAGCTCGCTGTCAGTCATGTTGGTGATGAAAGCTTCAAGTTTATCCGTGGGAAGTGGTATTGCATCAGTATCATGGATGATACTATCTACAACATCAATTCTGAAACATTCCTCTTCCTTTTCATCACTCGGGAATTTCATAGCTTTTTAAACATTGAAGGTAACTTCTTGGTTTTGCACTTCCATGGTTAATTCTTCTTTTTGTACATCAATAACAGTTCGACCTGTAGCTAAAAATGGTCTTCCGAGGATGATAAGTACATCTTTGTCTTCTTCCATGTCAAGGATAATGAAATCTGCTGGGAGAATGAGTTTGTCGACTTTGACCTGTACATCTTCAACTACACCTCTAGAAAATACGAGTGTTCGATCAGCAAGTTGCAGAGAGACTGAGGTGGGCATTGCTTCTCCAATTTGCAGTTTCCTGTAAATCAAAAAAGGCATCAAATTAACACTTGCACCTAAATCACATAAAGCTTTACCGATGTAATGTTCTTCAATGGTGCATGGGATAGTGAAACTGCCAGGATCTTTCAACTTTAGGGGAAGTTTCCTCTGAATGATGGCGCTGCATTCTTCTGTCAATACTATTGTCTCGTAATCTCTCAATCTCCGCTTTCGTGAAAGAATGTCTTTCATGAATTTGACATAGCTGGGCATTTCTTCCAATGTTTCTGCAAATGGGATGTTGATATGCAGCTTTTTGAACACCTCCAAGAATCGAGCAAACTGCTTGTCCATTTTATTTTTCTGGAGACGCTGTGGAAAAGGTGGAGGTAGAGTGATTCTTTCTTGATCTTTTTCCTTTGCTTCTTTTTCCTCCATCTATGGAACTGTATCTTTTGGAACTTCTTCAATGGATGCCTTGATTCCAACATCTTTGTTGATTTCAGTACCATTTTTCAGGGTAATGGCTTGACATTGCTCCTTCCCTAAGTTCCTTGGATTTGGTTCTGTGTTGCTAGAAAGGTTACATGGCTGTCTGTAACTCTAAACATTGGCCAGTTGTCCAATTTGATTCTCCAGTGCTTTAATAGAAGCTGATTGGCTCTGAAACATAGCATTATATATTTTTAACTAAGCTAGCACTTCCGCTATCCCTGGTTTTTTGTCATGCTCATGGCCTTTGTTTTTCTGTTGGAATCCAAGTGGTGGATAGTTCTTTTGCCCTGAATTGTTGCTCCATGTGAAATTGGGATGATTCCTCCACCCTGGGTTGTAGGTGTTGGAATATGGATTGTTCCCCTGTCAGTTGAAATTGTTAACATAATTCACCGTCTCTTCTTGTTGGTTTGGCTCTAGTACTCCTCTATATGGTGAACTTGTGGATCCAATATTGCCTTGCATGCTGAGAGTCTCCATGAATTTGCATATCTGATCCAGTTTGGCATTCACTGCTGTGTTGGCTCCAACTTTATAAATTCCAGCAATTCTTTGGATCATGCTTCTTTCTATTGGCCACAATGAATTGTTGTTGGTCATTTCTTCAATTAGGTCCTAGGCTTGATCTTCTCATTTTGCCATTAAAGCTCCTCCAGTAGTAGTATCAATTGTGGTTCTCATCAATCCAGAAAGTCCATTATAGAATGTTTGGACTTGTAGCCACTTTGCAATCTCATGATGAGGACATTTTATGAGAAAATCCTTATACCTTTCCCAAGCTTCACAGAGGGATTCTGAATCATGTTGAACAAAGAATGTGATGTCATTCCTCAGCTTTGCAGTTCTGGCTAGTGGAAAATACTTTGTAAGGAATTTGGTGGCAAGAGTGTTCCAAGTTGTGATGGAACCTGCTGGTAGTGAATGTAGCCAGGCTTTAGCTCTGTCTTTCAAGGAATATGGAAAAACACACAATCTCATTGCTTCTTCAGCTGCTCAGTTGTAGTTGAAAGTGCCGCAAACTTCCAGGAAGTTACTAATGTGGGCATTAGGATCTTCAGTTGCATTCCCTTCAATCTGAACTGACTGCTGAATCATCTGAATGCATGTTTTGATGTCACATGCATTTGCTGGTAAGAGAGGAAGTAAAATACAAGAAATGAAGCCGTCAACCACCGAAATTGTTCTGTCTTGAATGGGAATTGGTGGTGCAACTTCCAAAGGTTCAGGTTCCATGTTGATCAGTGCTTCTTGGACTTCTCGCCTTTCCCTTCTCAACTGTCTGATGGTTCTTTCAATTTCTGGGTTAAACGAACGAATTTCAAAGCTTCTGGTTCATCTCATGTAATGTCTGAGAACCTGAAACACAAGAAAACAGAAATAATAAGTATAAAGAAATTAGATACAAGTAATGGTATCTAACCCCAAAATTAATAGTGAAAGACAAATAAGTCCCCGACAACGGCGCCAAAAACTTGACTGGTGCGTAATCACACGCATATAACGCAAGCGCACGTATCATTCAATTAGTATAAAAAGTATCGATCCCACGAGGACTTAATACATAAGCTATTAATTTATGAAGCCAAATTGTTACAAGTATCTAATGGATTGGTTGTTTGTTTGGATGGTGACTTTAAATTTAAAACAAGTAAAAACAGTGCGAAAGTAGATTAAAGAAAATTCCATATTATTAAACTATCCAGGGTTGTGAATCTTTCTAATATCTTTTTAAAGATGAAGTGGTTATTTCATGTTTGTGTAATATATTGGTTTACTAAGCTGGAACACGAAATTATGCAAAAGCCTTTGTCGATGGTCAGATGCAAATACCCAGTGTAACCCAATTAATCATATGTCTATCTCAACCAAGTTACCTGAATTCATTAAGATTAAGTTCCAATTATGGCTACCCCCGTCCGACAGGTATATGTCTATCCTGTAAGGAAATCTATTAAAGGGTTATCTATCCTCAAGGAAGATCGTAAGCTATTAAGTCTAAGGACGAAACCTAAAATTCCTTTGTCAAGTTTATTTTAAGTTTACCTGATCAATCTTATTAATGGCCAGTTAACAAGAAGCATTAAGCTTAAAACTTAATAAATAAACTTTATATTACCCAAACTATAAAATAACCTTTTATAAACCGGTGATATTGGAATTCATCACAACCCCATATAACGGACTTAGTTACGACACATATATAAGGCTAATAAAAGCTTAAATAAAGTAAATGACATAAATTAAATGCTGGAAAGTAAATGCTGAAAATTAAATAAAGTAAATGATGGAAATTAAAAAGGGAAAAGTATAATAAAAGAAAATGATGTGTTAGAGGATCCACTTTTATTACTTTTATTTTAGATATCTCCCTTATTATAATATATTAACTTAGTGTGATAATTACCAACCGACCATATAGACGGTATCCTGATTAAGTCAATTTAATAATTAATTTCAACTGACCATACATGTAGTATCCAGTTTAGTCAGGTTAAAACCAATTTCATTAAGTCCAACCGACCATAAGGCGGTATCCTCATTAAGTCAGGTTTTAAATAGTTATTATATTATAATTAAGGGAGATTAATCTAAATATTAGTAATAAAAGCTTAACCTTTCACCCCAGCAAGGGGGAGTTATTTCCTCATTGCTGAAAAGTAAATACTGAAAAGTAAATAACATAAAGTAAATTGCGTAAAGTAAATAAAATTAAATGCTGAAAAGTAAAGGCATAAAAGTAAATAAAAGAAAGTGCAAATGCGAAAATTAAATTCTGAAAGCTGTAAATAAACAAACAAGATACAATCTTCAGAATATTCTTAAGGAATCCCTTAAAAGAAAGTATGAATTACAAATGAAATTTCGGCCTCTATTTATAGAAAAATTTTGGCTTCACGCGTCGCGACGTGCCGTTGATGAATGACACGTTACGCGAAACTCCCGGAGATGGTGACACATGTACGCGGCTAAATGATTATCTCAATAATTGGCTCGACGTCGCGACGTGTAAGGCTTCTTGCGTCGCGACGCTGACGTCATCATGACGTAAGTAATGACGTGTTTTATCGACAGCATGTGATGGTGACACGTGTCCCGGCGTATGATAGCATATTCGGCACATGTTAGCATATGTTTGACACATGACAGGCACACGTTAGTAGATTTTGCGCACGTTAGCAGATGGCGTATTTTAGCAAAACGGTGCATTTTAGCATGAAATTTACATTTTTGCCCTTTTTATCCGTTTTCCACTTTTTTGGCCTCGAATTGCCTCTAGAGAGTCCTGTTATTTATTTATCTATAAAATAACACAAAACATATCAAAATATTCACCAAACTCAAGAAACTATGCGAAATATTAAGTTAAATGAGTGGGAAATAATGATCTATTTACCACACATCAACTTCTCCACCCCACGCTACCCACAAGCCAACGATCAAGCCGAGTCTTCCAATAAAACCTTATTGAACACTATGAAGAAGAGATTGGAGAAAGTAAAAGAAGTGTGGGCAGACGAACTCCTAGGAGTCTTATAGTCGTACCGAACGAGTGTGAGATCTTATACTGGTGAAACCTCGTTCTCCTTTGCATTTGGCGCCGAAGCGGTCATTCCAACCGACTGTAATGTCCCTTCGCCTCAATACCAGTGGATTGATGAGAATATCAATAGTCAACTCTTGACCAATGGTCTCGACACCATTGACGAACTTAGGGAGAATGCATCTATACGACTTGCAGCATACCGGCAGAGGATGTCCAAATACTTCAACAAAAACATGAGGAGTAGAACATTCAAATAAGGAGATTGGGTCCTACGGAAAGTCTTTCAAAATATGAAGGAAGTTGGGGATGGGAAACTCGGTCCTACATAGGAAAGTTCGTACATCATCACAAAAGTCGTAGGTCATGGAGCCTACAAACTGAAAACAGAAGGTGGTCGACATATCCAGAACGGTTGGAATGTCATTCACCTCAGGATCTTCTACAGATGATAATCATATTTGGTGACTATGGATCACTCGATGAATAGCAGTCTTATGACTAAAGGGCGTGCATATCATTTTTGTGTGTTTTTTTTTGTTTTTTGTAATTCCGCTAAGTTTTATTTTGAATTGAACGCATTTTGTTTTGACAATCCGACTCCAGTCAGATGATAAATAGAATATGCATCAACATCCAGGCGACAATTGAGATTTACATTGAAAAGAAGAAAATTGTTTATACCACGGGCCAAGGTTACAAAAGATAAAAGTTAAAAAGATAAAAGTATATGCTTCTTGGCCATCGACGAGTACGACCGGATCAACAGGCCAGATGATAGAATCAGTCTTCATAGGATGCTCTGGTCCAGACTCTTCCATGGCGGCCTCAGCAACTTTATCGTCTGGATCACCGGCCATTGGAACCTCTTCAATTGTCTCGACAACGGCTCCATCGGTCTCTTCAACAACCATTTCTTTGGAACTGACCTCTTGCCCTCCTTCGGCCTCGGTGTCCTCAATCGACAGAGAGAGACCAGCTTCCAGCCTCTCACCCAGTGTAATCCATTTTTTAGGGTTTCAAGTGTTGTGTTCTCCAGATAATTTTTGCTTCATGAAGAGGCACCTATCTTTTACAATGGCTTACATGGCCACCCCTTCCAACCTATCCAGCAACTTAGCCTTCTGACCTTCCAACACTTAAACGCTTTCCTTATAGGTCTCTAATTCAATCGACGTCGTCTCCAGTGTGGCTTTTGCGGCCTTGGCTTCACTCTCAGCATCCCTCGTCTTCTTCTTTGAATCATCCAAAGCAGCTTTAGCTTCTGCCAGTTCCTTTCGCAATATGGCGTTTGATTTCTCCAAGTCTCTCGAATTCTTCAGGCTAGCCTCCACATATTTCTATTGGAAGATGGCATACTCCAGAGTCTACAATAGTAAGGTAAAATGTTAATAACATAACCAATGAGACTTGTAAATTCAAGAATTATTGCCTCGTAGTTTCGAGCGACAGCTCTCTTTGCAGCCTCCAACGGCCCCAATGTCAGCATTCGACATTCATCATCCTCTAGCAGTAATCCTTTAGCAAACCCGGACAAACTAGACAGATCCGACATAACAGTCGTGCTTCTTGGGATCTTGATCACAACGCTCTCTGGATCATCCTCAAGGTCCATCAACTGCTTCCTTTTCTTTGAAGAATGCCCCGATCTAGTCGATATTTTATAAGCAACTTCCACTGGGAGAGCTGATGGGGCATCCTTCTTTGGCTGTTGAGGTTCACGAACCACTTCAATTTCCTTCCCTTTGGCCTTCTTCTTCATCCTTCTTTTGAGAATTTCCTCGACTGAGGGGATTCTAAATTGACTCGACATCCTATCCACTGCGCACAAATTTTCCTCGGGGGTTAAAGTCCACAAAAAGAAAGTTCCCTCGTAGAGGAGCCGACACGCCAAGTTATGAGAAGGACAGCCAATATATTTTTTGTTGGACAATTATGACCCATAGCATCCCTATTTGTAAAAGACATGGTGTTCTTTGTACAAATTAACTATATGACAAAGGAAATTACTCTTTTATCATTTTTTTAATTAGATAACTTGGATATATAAATGATAAAAGTCCATATGATTAGTATCGGATTAATAAGATATGAGACAGTATTAATCAATGAAAGGTTTAATCATTAAATATCCCTAGTCGTAGTATTATCGAGACTGGACATCGATAATGCGGAATAGACTAGTATTACACTTGTGCGCGTTATGGAAGCTTAACGGCATAGTTCTCATATATTTCAGTATTGGATACTTATGCAAGTGTGATAGGAGGTTCTGTTAGCCGTTGGAACGAGAACAACTTTGCTCTGGATATACCCATCGGAATCCCAAGGGTAGTATGACTATGTGTCTATGGGAATCCGAATCAGGGTAGGTGCATTTGGTCTTAACCTGAGACTTGCATCGCTAATACTTGCGACAATCAGTACGCTTTGGTTTTGGTCGTCCGGGGCTTTAACAGGTTCTGTGTACGCCTCTTCTGGGTATACTGGGAATCGTAGTGTATTGGGTGTGATGTCAAGATGGAAGTATCACTTCAGTCATATGGAGATGATGATCACGCAGGGATACAGAACTAGTACTTCTAAATGCTGCAGCTATCGGGATAATATGACTAGGTCATGATTATCTGATTACACAGACTAGTTGCTAGTGATCCGATATATGCTTCGTACGGGGCAGACACAATTCCAGCCTCAGGCCTAGCATGTGACATCCGATACTGGATCGTTATACGCAATACTTCGTATACTACGCCTGATAAAGATTATATATTCTTCGTTGAGTATTTCTGGAGAATTGGGTAGGCACGGTGCTTTGCTAGAAGCCTACCATGTCTTGTAAATCGGTAAGAACATGGTACCAGGTACGCACGTATTCGGATAGTCTGATGACCGTATTTACTGCCAACATATCCAGGGATCTCTTGGGTCGCTTCCCAAAGATTCACCGATGACATTTGACTCGAACAATATTAATCTCGGATTAATTATGAGCGAAAACATTAATTTGGGATTAATTACGGCAAGAATTTTATCTGGGATTAAATTCGTCAAGAAGAGAGAACGCGATTAATTTGAAATTAATCGGTAAAATAAATTTAATAGTTAAATTAGATTTTACTATTTAATTTATTTATTGGGCTAAAATAATATATCGGATATATTAATTGAAATTGGATTTCAATACGGAATTAAAATTGGATTTTAATTCAAGCGAACAAATTAATTTGGAATTAATTCGTAAGCGACTTCCGTAATAATTTTACTGGGTATTATTATTTAATTAAATTAGATTTAATTACGTAGCGACAGAAATTAGTTTAATCGGATTAAACGAACCGGGCCCAAAGTGTGTTGTGTAAGCCAACTTGAATTTAGAATTCATAAATGGGTGGGACCCACAACTTACATCACAAGTCACTATTTATGATGGAAGTAGTTGGCTTATTTAAAAGGTTGCATTTACTTCACAACACATCACCTTTTGAAAAGTTGGGAACTATTCATCTTCTCATTCTCTCCTCCAAAAAGCGTGAACCCCTCTCTTTTGTTATTGAATTTTGTTGCAAAATTCATCAAGCTAGCACTTAAGGGAGTCAAAGGAAGGTGATAGGGAAACTCACCCTTGAGTTTAGAACTCAACGACAAAGCTTGGAGCTTCTACATCTTTCGAAATTCTTGAAATCTCAACCGATCAATATAAGTAATTTACGTAACTTATCTTTGATTTATTCACACACAAATCAATCTTAGAGATCATTGGCATGTCTAGGACCCTTACAATGGTATCAGAGCGAGATCTAAGCTTGATTTGGATTCTAGGGTTCTAAACTTTAATTTGGGATTTTATGCTTGGAGTATATATTTTCTTAAATTGGTTGTTTGGTTGTGGTTGGTTGATGATGAATTGGATTTATGTATCTTAGGATTTGAGAAAATTGATTAGATTAATTTTTCCCCAAATTCCTCACTATGGCTGAATAATACCCTAGGAGTGCTCATGGTGATTTTTTGAAAATTAGACAATTGGATGTGTTGTTGGCATGAAATGTATGTTAGATGTTGATTTAATTGGATTGAAGTCAAATTGCATGACAATTTATTGTCAATGCCGTGACCTAAGCATGTTAGAATGAATTGTTTTGCTTCAATTTGTGTTGGACATGAATTGAAATGTAAGTATGATTAGTTAAATTAATTAGTATTTTGGAAATATTAGATTAATTGATTAATTGTACTAATTGCACTTTAATTAGATTAATATGAAATTTGGAATGATATATTAATTTAAATTTGTTGTATTTGGGCTTAATGGGCTTGGTTGGGCCAAGTTTGGTTTTGGACAATTGGGTTGGATCCAATTGGGCCTAAAACCATTTCCATAAAGTCCAAATATGACAATTGAGCCTTTTAATAATTTAATTGGGCCTAATGTGCCAAAATTGATTTTTAGGCAAAGGGTGATTCCTAATTAGGCCTTGGCTTTTGGGTTGGATCCATAATAGCCAAAGCCCACGCCTAAGGAATTAATTGAAAGCCCATTGGACTTTAATTGAATAGTATTGGATATTAATTGGGCCTTTGAGACCCATGAAGATTGGATTTGGAATCTAAGTCTAAAAGGAACTATTAAAAGTGTAATTATTTAATTTGGAATTAAATATGAATTAGTATTGGATACAATTTAAATTGGATTTAAAATTATAGTTCGATATAATTCAAGAATACTTACTTTGAGTATTTATTCTTAAACGAGTTGGACTCGCACAAATCAAATCGTTGTTTGAACATTGGATTGTCATTAATTCAAAGATTAATTAATTGGATTAGATTGATTAAATAACATGTTTTGTGTGAATACTTGGATGTATTTGTATGAATAATGAATATCGGATGGATATTAGAAGGGTGAGGGCAATTTTAGAAATTGTTGTAATAAATTTGGAATTTATTTAAATTGGACTTGCGTGTCCATCTTTTTATCTCCTTTCTCTTTGTATTTCTCTTCTCACCAATTCCCCTCAATGTAAATGAGGTTTCTTTAATGTATTATGTAATTGGGTAGAAGTATGAATAGTGCTAGCAGGAGAGAGGAAATAGAGAGATTTGTTCTAGGAACAATATGTTATATATCCATCCGCATATCATTATTAATTTATTCGCGCCTTATTATGCTTTTAGAATGCATGTTTAAGGGTGTATGATGAGACCTAATCAAAGATAATAAATTGATTGCCAATTTACGCGAAAAACCCTCATCAAACATTAAGCGTTTTCCTTCCATTGAGCGGTTCTCTCTAAAGATCCAAGATTGGCATTGGTTTGTTGGCCAAAGTCAAGATCAATGTCCATCGTGGATGTGTTTGAACCACGAAAGCTTTGTTACATATCGCATGTCTTGGGCGGTTGTGACTTATTGGCCAAAGTCAAGGTCACTTCTAGTTCATCGACGTGGATTACGAAGCTTTCCCACTGTCAATGGGTCACGCTTAACTGTAATCATTAAGCTTGTTGAGCCAAAGCCAAGGCTTAGTTGATTCAGAGGAAAGGGTTAGGAAATATATATTGGATATATATCTCGGACTTTGAGGTCCACTTACCGGATCTAGGAATTAGATGGGATCCAATTGATCTTAGAGATCTACCTAGTTAAGTTTCAGACAGCTTGTTGGCCAAAGTCAAGGTTGTGTGTTATTTAACGGGATCCTAGCCCACTAGGAAACTGGGTTTCCTGAGTACTCCACTGAGGGTTAGAGGCTCGCCGAAAAATGGTAGGAGGCTAGTATTAAATTTGTAATTTCGCTTAATACTTGCCAATACACGCTCCTTTTATTTTATTTATCGTTGTTATAAATATATTAGTTGGACTAATATTGAATATTGCTTTCTTTGAAAAATTAGATTGTACAACACACTACTCCACTTGTAGTTGGTTATATAGTTGGACTATAGTAACCATTACATTTTGAGTGTACCCGAAATTATTGATTGGATAGTTGGACTATTGCAATCGAGATGGCTGGAAAGATTAGCGTTAAGGGACATAATCCTGGGTGAAAATATCTTTAACGGCGTAAATTTTCAGATTGGGAAATGAATCTCAGGATAGTCCTGAGAGCTGAGAAGTTACTCTATTGGATAGAGAAACCTATCGGGCCCTGAGCCCGGAGTTGAGAAAACAGTAGAGCATGAGCTTATAAAGACTCATCGTGATGATAACTTTAGTGCTCAATCAGTTATAGTTGCCGCAATGACTCCTTAATTTCGTCGTCAGAACTAAGGATTAGATCTTTATACCATGATGTTGAAATTAAAGGATCTTCATAGATCTAACATTAAATCTTAGAAGTACGAATTGTAAAAGAAGCTCTTACGCTCGTGTATGTCATAGGGTACATCTGTCGAGCACTAGGTGTCACGGATGATTGCTGACATTGAACAGCTAGGTTAGCTAGGCATTACCTACGAGGCCGAGACTTCCATAGATTTTATCTTACATTATCTGCCCGAATGCTGGGGCGGATTCATCATGAACCAAGAGAAAGCTCTTGGAGAGTTAATGGCTATGCTCAAGGATACAGAGCCAGAGCTTCCAAAAAGGCAAGAAGCGTAAGGCGCATCTTACTTCGACATCCCAGAAGGCCAAGGCTTGGCCGAAGGCTTCTAGGGGTGTGAAGAAAAAAAGGGGCAAAGGTAAAATCGTCATAGTCTTCTGGGAAGACAAATGACATATCCCAAGATGTCTGCCTAAACTGTGGCAAACGGGGTCACTGGAAGCGTGACTGCCGTATGGACAAGGCAGACATGATGGAAGTGAAGGCGGGAAAGGCTCTGACTTCAGGTATGTTTGTTATTGTAATAAACGTGTCCACTACTGGTTTTAAAAATTGGATTTTTGATACTGGATGTGGTACATACATATGTACTGATGTGCGGGATCTGCTAATCAGCATGAGACTGGCTTCAGATGAGATCGACCTGCGAGTCAGAAATGGGACGAGAGTCGCTGTTTTGGCTGTGGGAACCTAAGTTTTGGAACTGCCCTTTGGGCATGTACTTAAATTAGGAAACTGTTATAATGTACCTAGTTTGACTAGAAATGTTATCTATATATCTAGTTTAACCCATTGCGGGTATACCTTTATGTTCCGGAACACTGGGTGTTTTTTTTATAAAGATGATATTGAGATATACACATTAGATGTGAATAACAGTATTTATATTTCGAATATAAATGAATCTCAAACATATAACATGACAAACAAAAGGCTCAAACTGTGTAAATCAGATGAGACTTATTTGTAACATTGTTGTTTGGGACACATTAACAAGAATCGTATATCCACTCTTTGGAAGAATGGATACTTGGACAGATTTGATCCTAATTCATATGATGTCAGCGAATCTTATTTATTAGGCAAAGTGCTTAAAACACCTTTTAGCAGTAAAGGTGTACGTGCCACCGAGCTGTTAGCCCTAGTTCATGGTGACGTAGTGGGCCCATATCTAGCTAGGCTAGAGATGGATATGAATACTTCGTAACCTTTACGGATGTTGCATCGCGTTATGGTTATGTGTTTCTAATGAAACACAAGTCGGAAACTTTTGAGAAATTCAAAGAGTTTCGACACGAAGTAGAAAAATAGACCGGAAAAAGTATTAAAACATCACGGTTAGAACGTGGTGGAAAATACTTGAGCAATGAGTTTCTCGATTACTTGAAAGAGTATGGTATTCTTTCACAGTGGACTCCTCCCAGAACACCTCAATTGAGTGGTGTGTCCGAACAGAGAAACCAAACTTTGTTGGACATGGTAAGATCAATAATGAGTCGCACTGAGCTATCAATTTCCTTCAGGGGATACGCATTGAACAATGCAATACTTATTTTGAATAAGGTTCCGACAAAGTTTGTTGGACAGACTCCATATGAAATATGGACAGGAAAGAAACCAGGTTTCTCATTCCTGAAGATTTGGGTATGCTGGGCATATGTTAAACGTTTGGATGGTACCAAACTAGAACCCAAATCGGATAACTGCCTATTTGTAATTGGTTATCCTAGGGAAACCAAAGGATATTTTTTCCACAACCAATAAGAGAACAAAATATTTGTTGCTCTTCATGCGGTTTTCCTTAGAGGAATTCCTAAATGCAGTGGTAAGTGGGAGGAAAGTAGAACTCGATGAAAATCAGAGTGATACTGTTCCTGGCACTGATCCTCTCATGGAACACGAACAGTTCATCAGGGATGAGACTGTTCCACAATCTTCTAATACACAAGAACCGCGTAGGTCGGAGAGAGTCAGAAAATAACCTAAGAGGTATGGGTTTCTGATCTCACCTCATAAAGATATTAATCTTATTGAGGAATACGAACCAACTATGTATGAGGAAGTGATACAAGGTATCGACTCCATTTATGGCAAAGTTCCATGAAGTCCGAAATGGATTCCATGTATACAACCAAGTTTGGACACTGACAATGATTTTTATTCAAAACGATGATAATTCTTGTGTATATAAGAAGGTTAGTGGGAGCGCACTGACAATGATTATCCTATACGTTGATGATGTATTGCTTCTTAGCAATGACATTCTCATATTTAAATCGGTGAAAGCTTGGCTTTCATTAAAATTCTCCATATAAAAACTTGGGAGAGGCAACCTTTATTCTAGGAATAAGTATCTACTAGGATAGATCTAAAAGTTATTGCCACTCTCCGAGAACTCGTACATTGACAAATATATACGCTACCTGGTGTCTCATATGCTTTGAGCATGTGGAGTCACTATCAGGCCGATCCAGGTGATAGTCACTGGATTGATGTAAAGAACATCTTTTAGTATCTTAGACGAACTAAAGATGCTTTCTTAATTTATGGAGATGGAGAACTTGAGGTGACTGGGATCACTGTTGCAAGTTTCCAAACCGATAAAGATGATTGTAAGTCACAATAAGGGTACATATTTTGTTTGAACAACGGAACAGTGAGCTGGAAATCTTCCAAGCAAGATATTGTTGCTGATTCAACAATAAAAGCAGAATATATTGATGCGGCTGAGGCAGCAAAATAAGCATTTTGGATCTATAAAATTCCTAATTGGATTAGGAGTAGTTCTGTTAGCAGCTGAGCTGGGCTACAGCATAGGCTAAGGAATTACGGTCTCATCAATGATCCAAGTATGTACTTCGACGGTTTCATCAGATTCATAAGATCATACATCGTGGAGATGTTAAGATCCCATCAGATGACAACCTTACATATCTGTTGGCGAAAGCGATATCTCAGCATAAGCATGAGCGACCCGTACATAATTCAGGTGTTAGACACTTGAGTGATTGGCTATAGGCCAAGTGGGAGATTATTGGACAATTATGACCCATAGCATCACTATTTGTAAAAGACATGGTGTTCTTTGTACAAATTAACTATGTGACAAAGGAAATTGCTCTTTTATCATTTTGTAATTGGATTACTTGGATATATAAATTATAAAAGTCCATATGATTAGTACCGGATTAATAAGATATGAGACAGTATTAATCCACGAAAGGTTTAATCATTAAATATCCCTAGTCGTAGTATTATCGAGACTAGACATCGATAATGCGGAATAGACTAGTATTACATTTGTGCGCGTTATGGAAGCTTAACTGAATAGTTCTCATATATTTTAAGTATTGGATACTTATGCAAGTGTGATAGGAGGTTCTGTTAACCGTTGGACCGAGAACATCTTCGCTCTAGATAGACCCTTCGGAATCTCATTTGTAGTATGACTATGTGTCTATGGGAATCCGAATCAGGGTAGGTGCATTTGGTCTTAACCTGAGACTTGCATCGCTAATACTTGCGACAGTCAGTACGCTTTGGTTTTGGTTGTCCGGGGCTTTAACAGGTTCCGTGTACGCCTCTTCTCGGTTTTACTGAGAATCGTAGTGTATTGGGTGTGATGTCAAGATGGAAGTATCACTGTATTCATATGGAGATGATGATCACGCAGGGATACAGAACTAGTACTCTTAAATGCTGCAGCAATCGGGATAATATGACTAGGTAATGATTATTCGATTACGGAGACTAGTTGCTAGTGATCTGATATATG
>SKCR01031346.1:0-16376 GCA_019454045.1 Zanthoxylum bungeanum | reverse complement strand
TTGAAGAAAAGGTTGATGTTTGGAACATGCAAGGCTAGCACCTTCAAGGGATCAAAAGAGGTGATATATGGAAACCATCATAGAGCAAGGAATACACAAAGCTTGGAGCTTCCTTCTTCTAGTCTTCCTTGGCCGAATCATCCCAACATTGGAGCTTCCATTTGGCTTGTTTTTCTTCATCACTAAAGCTTGGTAAGTATGATTCCGCCATACTTCATCTTTTATATATATTCTTTGTTGTATTTCATGTATGCTTAATCTTTCCTTGGGACATATTATAGAAACCAACACATGGAACACTAAATTATGCAAAAGCCTATGTCGATGGTCAGACGCAAATACCCAGTTTAACCCAATTGAACCATATGTCTATGTCAACCAAATTATCTGGATTCATTAAGTTTAAGTTCCAATTATGGCTCCCCCCGCCGGACAGGTATATGTCTATCCTATAAGGAAATCTATTAAAGGGTTATCTATCATCAAGGAAGATCGTGGGCTATTAAGTCTAAGGCTGAAACCTAAAAATCCCTGTGTCAAGTTTATTTTAGATTTACCAGATCAATCTTATTAGGCCAATTAACAAGACGCATTAAGCTTAAGACTAAATAAGTAAACCTTTAAATTACCCAAACTATAAAATAACCCATATAAACCGGTGATATTGGATTTCATCACAACCCGATAACTGGCTTAGTTACGACACATATTTACGGTAGTAAAAACTTAAATAAAATAAAAGACATAAAGTAAATGCTGAAAAGTAAATTGCTGAAAAGTAAATGACGGAAAGTAAATGCTGAAATTAAATACTGAAAATAAATGCTGAAAAGTAAATGCTGAAAAGTAAATTACTGAAAAGTAAAAGCTGAAAGTAAATTGCTGAAAAGTAAAAGCTGAAAGTAAATTGCTGAAAAGTAAATGCTGAAAAGTAAATTGCTGAAAAAGTAAATAAGTAAAAGTTCAATAAAAGAAAATGCTGAGGTAAAATGATGAGGTTAAAATGATCCACTTTTATTACTTCTATTTTAGATATCTCCCTAATATAATATATTAACTTTGCATGATAATTACCAACCAGCCATATAGGTGGTATCCAGATTAAGTAAAATTAATAATTAATTACCAACTGACCAATCAGGCGGTATCCAGTTTAGTCAGGTTAAAACCAATTAAATAATTACCAACCGACCAATATGGCGGTATCCTCGTTAAGTCAGGTTTTAACTAGTTTATATATTATAATTAAGGGAGATTAATATAAATATTAGTAATAAAAGTTTTACCTTTTACCCCAGCAAAGGGGAGTTACCCCTCATTACTGAAAGTAAAAACTGAAAAGTAAAAACTGAAAAGTAAAGAAAAGAAAGTACGAAAGCGGAAATTAATTACTGAAAGCTGTAAATAAACAAACAAGATATAATCTTCTTAGTATCTTAAGGAATTCCAATTCCTTCGAAGAAAGTATGAATTTTACAAATGAAATGGCTTGGTATTTATAGGCAAAATTTTGCTTCCATCAAATTCTCCACCAAATCCATTATTAATTTCTCCACTAATTACTCCACCAAATCCATTATTAATTGCTCCACTAATTTCTTATTATGTTTGGTGATGATTTGATAATTTTATTATTTATTTATTAATTTATTTTTTTGCTTTGAAAATGATTGAAAATGACTTAATAATTACACACAACACACGTCTGGATAGTTCATCAATTTCGGGTATTAAATCTTCCGAATTAGAAAATATTTAGTCTTTAAAAGTTGTAGATCTTTGATTCTCTTTTAATCTGGAACTTGAATCAGCTCAATCCAATATCGGAGTAAAACGTTATACCTAAAATACGACAGATGCGCAAAACTGGAATTTCCAAAACTGCACTTCGTTAAAACGCCCTTTCAAGTTTCCAATCTCCAAAATTAATATGTCAAGTCAAATTTTTGCCCTTATTTGACCCATATTTTATCCTAAATGATTTCATTGTATCCCAATATTATTTTATTTGTAAAATAAACTAAAACACATCAAAATGTTCATCAAACCCGAGAAACTAAACAAAATATTAAGTAAAAAGGGCGATAAATATTGATATATTTTCCGCTCATCACACCCCCAAACCTAACATTTTGCTAGTCCTCGAGCAAAATAATAAAATAAAATACAAGAAGACAATTAAATTAAACTAAGCCACTTTTGTAGGGATCACGGTTGCATTTAGCATATGCAACAAGCCTTTAAACCCCTAGGTGTCCCAAGTGGACGAGTTATAGTCTCGTGAGGGCTTACATCAACGATACCCACAAACATTTTACAAAAGTAAAAAGATAATAAAACTAATGCACACAAAAGCATAAGACAAGAGAAAAGAGAATAAAGAAGTTAGTGACTAATCAGGTGAAACTTCTGTTGGTAATTTTCTAAGGTCCCAAGATCAAACAAGACATGAAAACATGCGTGAATACACCAATGAAGATAGCGGAATACTTACATTGATCGGTTATGTCGATTTGAAGACGAATCAAGGCAAAAACGTACTGCCTTTGTAAGCCCACTGCAGCAGTCCATGCTCACTGTCTTGGCAGTTTGGGTCTCAAAACGAAGCTCCAAACTCCATCGGATGAGTCCCGCCTCATGGGTGAACCCCTCCCTACCACCTTCGCAAGACTCGTAGTGTGCTAGCACTTGAATTTTCACCATGAAAATCCAACCCTTGCTTCCCTTTAGTGTCACGTTTTTCTGGTTCAAAACCAGTCCCAAAATTCTGTTTTGGGCGTGAGAGGAAGAGAGAAAATGTGAGAGAAGAAGTTTTGTATTAAGTTAAAAATGATTTACCAAAAATCAATTTATATTTATGCCATAATTCTTATTAAATTAATAATAAAATTATGACACAAAACATGCAATGGCTTAGAGTGTCAAACACTCAAACTCCATGCAATGACATTGAGTGCAATGTACACAATCTACATGCAAAGCATTAGAATGACATGTGTCATGTGGGCCCCACACGTTTCCAAATGAAAGTGGGCCCACGTGCACTCACGCGTTCGGGTTCGATATTTCCGAAATACCGAGATTACGTCGCGACGTTAATTCAATCGAATAATTGCGGCTACCGAAATTATTATTTACGTCGCTAACGAATTAATTCTAAATTAACTCGTTTGCCCGAATTAAAATCTGATTTTAATTCCGCGTCGAAATCTAATTTCGTCTAATATATCGAATATATTAATACATCGATTAATTCCGAATTAATCGTTCTCTCTCTTTAGACGACATTTTATCCCAGATAAAATATCTCCGTTATTAATCCTAGATTAATTTTCTCTCTTTCTGTATAATCCCAGATTATTCAAGAGTGCGAGTTGTGCGTCATCGGTGGATTATCGGGAAGCGACCCATGAGATCCCCGGATAATCTGGCAGTAAATACGGTCGTCGGAGTAGTATCCGAATCACGTACGTACCAAGTACTACGTTCTACCGATTTACGAGACAAGGTCGACTCCTAGCAAAGCACCAAGTCTACCTAATTCTCCGGACATATCCATTTAAGAATATTAAGATCTGTATCAAGCGTAGTATACTAATGTATTGTGCATATCGGCCCAGTATCGGATAGTCACGTGCTAGGGCTGGGGCTGGATAAGTGTCTGCCCCGTCCGAAAACACATATCGGATGTCTGGTAACTAGTCTCTATAATCGGATATTCATGACCTGGTCATAATATCACGATTGGATGCGCATCACTTTAAGAGCACTAATACCGTATCCTGCGTGACATCATCTCCATTATGACTGGAGTGACACTTCCGTCTTGACATCACATCCAATACACTACGATTCTCAATATACCCGGCATTGGCGTACACAAACCGTTACAGTCCTAGACGACCTCAACTAACAAAAGTAATCGATTGTCGTAAGCATTAGCGATGTAAGTCTCAGGTTAAGACTATACACACCTACCTTGATTTCGGCCTCCCATAGACACATCGTCATAATACCAATGGGATTCCGAGGGGTCTATCCAGAGCGAAGCTGTTTCCCGTACCATCGGTGAAACACGACCTCCTATCGCACTTGCATAAGTATCCAATACTTATATATATGAGAACTATGTCGTTGTGCCCTCACAACGCGCACAAGTGCAATACTAGCCTATTCCGCATTATCGATGTCCAGTCTCGATAATACTACGGCTAGGGATATTTAATGATTAATCCTTCGTGGACTGATACTGTCTCATATCATCTCAATCCAGGAACTAATCATAGGGACCTCTCTTCATTTATATATCTATGGTGATCTAATCACAAATGATGAGAGTGCAATTTCCTTTTCACATAGTTAATTTGCTACAACAACACAATGATCTGTGCAAATAGTGACGCTATGGGTCATATTATCCAACAATCTCCCACTTGGCACATAGCCAGTCACTCGAGTGTCTAACACCCGAACTATGTACAATTCGCTCAAATTGCTGAGGAAAAGGTTTTCGTCAGCGGATTTGTATGATTATCGTCTGACGCGATTTACACGATCATCACATCGCCACGATGTATGATCCGAACGAATCAGATGATATAGAAGTATATATCTGGATCGTCGATGAGACCTTTAATTCCTTAGCCTTGTGCTGACGCCTAGCTCAGCTGCTAACAGAACTATATCTAATCTAATTAGATTTACTTTCGACCCAAAAGACTTCTATTGCTGCCTCAGCTGCAGCAATAATCCGCATTTGTTGTTTATTCGGCAACAGTTATCTTGCTTGGAAGATTTCCAGCTCACTGTCCCATTATTCAAACTTTATAGTACCGCAGTATTTAATTGTTTGGAAACTTGCTGCAGTGATCCCAGTCACTTCAAGTTCTCCTTCTCCATAGTAATAGATAGCATCTTTAGTTCTCAGAGATACTAACAGATGTTTTTAACTTCAATCCAGTGACTATCACTTGGATTGACCCGATTGTGACTCCATATGCTCGAAGCGTATGAGACACCAATACAAGTACATTTTAAATGTACAATTTCCCAGAGAGTGTTAACAACTCCAAATCTATCCCAGTAGATTTTTATTCCTTGAATAAAGGTTGTTACTCCCCAGAATTCTACGGAGAATTTCTATGAAAGAATATCTATGAAAGCCAAGCTTTCACCAATTGCTATATGAGAATTTCACTGTCAGTGCGCTCCCACTAACCTCCTTATATACACAAGAATTATTTCGTTTTGAGTCAAATCATAAACCATTATGATTATTTCAAAACGACAGTTCCAAGAACCTTATGCTTGCATTGATCAAACATGGATCGAATAACCTGCAAACCTTGTTTGTCGGTTATACAAATCGTCAGGATGTTGAAAGCATCCTCCAAAAGGTTTCCTTTTCAGGAAAGCGATTTTGATTTATAACTGACATATTTCATAAATGAAATATATAGTTATTTTCAAGCATTTTCAAAATGGATTTACCATGGCAAAGGTAAAAGGTTAAACCGTTATTAACAAAATGTTGATAACGATACCTTTCGTCAAAAGCCTAGCTTTGTACGTTGGTATGTTGCCATCCATGTATGTCTTCCTTGAAGACGTTATAATGTACCAATAGGCACAATGCTTTGTGGTACAACAACTAGTATCCATAATAGTCGTTATACATGGAATCCATTTCGGACTCATGGCACTTTGCCATAACAGGGAGTCGATACCTCGTATCACTTCCTCAAAACGTAGTCGGTGGATATACCTTCATAAGATTGACATCTTAATGAGGTTAGATCAGAAACCCATACCCTAGGTTGTTTTCTGACTCTATCCGATCTACTAGGTTCTTGTGTATTTGAAGATTAATGGTATAGTTTCATCATAGATGAACTATTTGTGTTCCATTAAGGACTTCGTGCCTTGAACAGTATTACTCTGATTTTCATCGAGTATCACTATCTTCCCACTGACCACTGCATATCGGTATTCCTCTCAGGAAAACCGCATGGTGAGCAACAATTACATTGTTCTCATGTGGGATTTATAAGTACTATACTTAAGGTTTCCCTTAGGATAACCTATATTGGCACTTATCCAATTTGGGTCCTTAGTTTGGTATCATCCAAACGTTATGCCTGGCATACCCAAATTATCAGGAATGAGAAACCTCGTTTCTTCCCTGTTCATATCCTATATGATATCTGTCAAACAGATTTATATGGAACCTTATTCTAAATAAGTTTTGCACTGTTAATACATATCCTGTAGAAGGAAATAGTAGCTCAGAGCGACTCGTGATAAACCTTATCATTCCCAACAAAATTCGGTTTTTAGTTCAGACACACCGTCTAACTGACGTGTCTCGGGAGGAGTCCTCACATGAAAGAACACCGTACTCTTTCATTTATATATCAAACTTACTGCTTAAGTATTTTCCATTTCGGTCTTACCGTGGCGGAATAACACTATAGCCGATCTGTTTGTTTTCTTCGTGTCGAAACTTCAAAAGTTTCCGATCTGTGTTCTTCAAAAGAAACACATAACCACAACGTGATGCTACATCCGTTAAGGTCACGAAATATTCATGTTAACATCTAGCCTAGCTAGATATGGGCCCACTTAATTCACCATGAATAGGGCTAACAGATCGGTGGCCCTTTTACTATTACCAAGTAAATAGTATTTTAGGTATTTAACCTAATAAACTAGATTCGTAGACCTTATTTGAATAGTCAAATCAGTCCTAGTACCCACTCTTAAAAGGTGTGGATATACGAGTCTTGTTTAATTGTGTCCTAGACAACAATGCCACAAATAAGTCTCCATTGATCAAATCAATTTAAGCTATTTATTTGTCATTTTATATGTTTGAGATTTTATTATATTCAAAATATAAATTCTGTTATTTACATCCAATGTATTTATCTCAGTATCATCTTTATATAATGAAACACTTTAGTGTTCTAGAATATAAAGGTTTTATCCGCATCGGATTAAACACTGATATAGAGATAATGTCTCTAGTCAAACTAGTTACATTATAACATTTCCTAATTTAATTACATACCCAAAGGGTAGTTCCTAAACTTAGGTATCTACGGTCGAAACAGCGACTTTCGTCCCGTTTCCAATTCGCAGAGAAATCTCGGCTTGAAGCCAGTATCCAGCTCACAGCGGATTCTGAACGTCAATGCATATATATATTATGTACCACACTAAGTATTTAAAATCCAATTTCAATACTAGTAGTAAACATAACTTTGACAAATATTTTTAAAGTTAGAGCCTCGCCCTATCTTTAATTTCCTTCATGTCTTCCATATCCAAATGGTAGTCACTTTGGGATATGTCAATTATCTTTTCAATATTTCAAAACCTTTGGCCAAGCCTTGGGTTTTAGAATATCGAAATGATATGCACCTTGTGCTACATGCCCAATTGCAAACTTTGACTTTTCTCCACTAGAATAGTCAATTAATTGCAACTTTAATACTTTTAAATCTAGAGATAGATTTATTATAAGTATATTAATTAAGCACTAAAGTCATCATCACATAAATCTTCCAAAGACTTTATGCTCTACTATTTGCTTAATAATGGGCTTAGTCATAATAAGTTATTTTATCAAATAAATTAACCTATTATAATTCCCAATTGAAAATTAAATCATTTAAAGCATTTAATCCAATGATTATATATTTTAAATATTCAACTTTTCAATTCTTTCTTGATTTCAATAGTCCAACTATTTAATCAATTTAATAAGGTACTATTTATTATAATGATTACAATAATCCAATTATTTAATCAACTATAATTTTAATATTGATTACTATAATCTAATTATAAAATCAACTATCATTTTAATTCAATTATATTGATTACTATAATCCAATTATAAAATCAACTATATATTGAATGAGTTTGTATATAGTCCAACTATATATATTTTTTAAAACAACATAAAATATTAGTCCAACTAATACTTTTGATTAATATGACGAGTAAAATATAATGAGCGTGTTTAGCGAGTATTCGAACGAATGTTGCAAATTCAATACTTGCCTCCCACTATTTTTCGTCGAGCCTCTAACCCTCTGTCGAGTACTCGGGAAACCGTGTTTCCTAGTGGGCTAGGATCCCGTTAAATATCACACAATCTTGACTTTGGCCAACAAATTGTATGATAATTAACTAGGTAGATCTCGAAGATCAATTGGATCTAATCCAACTCCTAGATCCAGTAGGTGGACATCCAAGTCCCAAACATATATCTTATATATGTCTATAAATCGAATGTATACCCTAACCTTTTTCCTCTGAATCAACTAGGCCTTGGCTTTGGCACAACAAACCTAATGATCCCAGTCAAGCGCGGACCCATTGACAGGAAGCTTCGTAATCAATGTCGTTGGACAAGAAGTGGTCTTGACTTTGGCCAACACAACCACAACTTGGACACGACATCGATATGGAACAAAGCCTCGTGATTAAAACACATCTTTGACGGACAAGGGCTTGACTTTGGCCAACAACCCCTGCCAATCTCGGATCTTGAGTAAGAATCACTCAATGGAAGGAAATAAACGCTTGATATTTAACGAGGTTTTTCGCGTGCAAATTGGCTACCAATTTAATTATCTTTGTTAAGGTCTCATCATCATACACCCTTAAACATGCATTCTAAATACATAATAAAGCGAGTATGAAAATAAATAATAATGATATGCGGATGGATACTTTACACATTGATCCTAGATCAAATCTCTCCCTTTCTCACTCAAGCTAGCACTTGTACTACTTCTACCCGTTACACTACACTTCTAAAGAAACCTCATATACATAGAGGGGAATAGGTGAGAAGAGAATACAAAGAGAAAGAAGGTGATAAGGCTGGACACGCAGGTCCAATTTAATAAATCGAATATATTACAACAATTTCTAAAATTGCCCACCCGACTAATATCCATCCGATATACATTATTCATTCAACACAACCACGTATTCACACACATGAGCATGCTATCAATCAATCTAATCAAATTAATTAATCTGATAATTAAGTGATCATCCAATGTTCAAACAACGATTTGATTTTGTTCGAGTCAAACTCGTTTTTGCGAATAAGTACTTAAAGTACGAATTCATGAATTAAATTAAACTACATCATTAAATCTAATTTAACATGTATTTAATACTAATTCACTATTCAATTCCAAATTAAATATTACACTTTTATTTAATAAACCTTTTACGATTTAAATTCCAAATCTAATCGTAACGCGTCTCAAAGACCGATTAACGTCCAACGTCAATTCAATTAAAGTCCAATGGGCTTTTGATTGATTTCTTAAGGCGTGGACTTTTGGTCAACTCGGGTCAAACCGATAACCAAAGTCCAATCCGGGATTTACCCCATAAGCCCATAAATCAATCTTGGCCCATTAGGCCCAATTGAACATTAAAGGTTCATTAGCCGCAATTGGGCTTTATGGTTAAGGTTTTGGGCCCAATTGGATCCAATCCACTTGGCCTAAACCAAACTTGATAAAATCAAGCCCAATAGGCCCAATTACAATATTAAAGTCCAATTTCCCAAATTAGGCCCAATTAATTAAATATGACAAAATCCAATTTCATATTCAATTAAAATAAAGTGTATTACATGATTAATCAACTAAATCAATATTTCTAAAACACCATATTAGTCCAATTAATCATGCTTAATTCATTATTACATGTCCAACATACAAATTGAAAAATCAAACCCATTTACATGCTACTAAGCTCTCGGCCAAGGAGGGATTTTGTGTCCGATTCGGTTTCAATCCAATCGAACCTACAATCGACATTAAATCACCATCCAATTTAATTACATACACATCCAATGTCATAAAATCAAAAATGCCAAGACAATAAAGGGCATACACATTCGGCCAACACAAGGATTTTGGGGTTTTTGTCCAATTCGAAATCCAATCCAATTCTATTCAAATTAACATCAACCTAAATGATTTCAACTCATCAAATGAATCATAAATCAAAAAATTCCAAAAATCCCAAATATGCTTCAACTTTCGGCCAAGGTTAGATTTTGGGGTTTTTTTTGTCCAATTCAAAGTACTATCCAATAGACCTTAAATTAACATCAAACACTATGATTCCAATTCATCAAATTAATCAAAATCAAAAAATTTCCAAGAACCCAAAATCATCACACATTCGGCCAACACTTCCAATTTGGGCAAAATTGATCCAATCACATTTTGTTGAAATTGATCAAATCAATCTTCAATTAAAGATCATTTAAACATGCTCAATTAATCAATTTAACCAAATCATGCTTAAAATCAAAATACCCAATATTAGTCACATATTCGGCCAAGATGCAAAATTTGGGGAAAATAATTCCAAATCATTTTTCATCAAATTAGTCCAACCAAAATGAATTTAAACATGTTATAAGCATACTCAAACAAGCAATTTATTCAAATCATGCTCAACAAACATTTACCCAAATTTTAAGCCCTAAAATTTTCATGCTTGCAACATTAGCTCATGATGCCATTGTTGGTAATTTTCTAAGGTCCCAAGATCAAACAAGACATGAAAACATGCGTGAATACACCAATGAAGATAGCGGAATACTTACATTGATCGGTTATGTAAATTGAAGACGAATCAAGGCCAAAAACGTACTGCCTTTGTAAGCCCACTGCAGCAGTCCATGCTCACTGTCTTGGCAGTTTCGGGTCTCAAAACGAAGCTCCAAACTCCATCGGATGAGTCCCGCCTCATGGGTGAACCTCCCTACCACCTTCGCAAGACTCGTAGTGTGCTAGCACTTGAATTTTCACCATGAAAATCCAACCCTTGCTTCCCTTTAGTGTCACGTTTTTCTGGTTCAAAACCAGTCCCAAAATTCTGTTTTGGGCGTGAGAGGAAGAGAGAAAATGTGAGAGAAGAAGTTTTGTATTAAGTTAAAAATGATTTACCAAAAATCAATTTATATTTATGCCATAATTCTTATTAAATTAATAATAAAATTATGACACAAAACATGCAATGGCTTATAGTGTCAAACACTCAAACTCCATGCAATGACATTGAGTGCAATGTACACAATCTACATGCAAAGCATTAGAATGACATGTGTCATGTGGGCCCCACATGTTTCCAAATGAAAGTGGGCCCACGTGCACTCACGCGTTCGTTCGGTTCGATATTCGAAAATACCGAGATTACGTCGCGACGTAATTCAATCGAATAATTGCGGCTACCGAAATTATTATTTACGTCGCTAACGAATTAATTCTAAATTAACTCGTTTGCCCGAATTAAAATCGATTTTAATTCCGCGTCGAAATCTAATTTCGTCTAATATATCGAATATATTAATACATCGATTAATTCCGAATTAATCGTTCTCTCTCTTTAGACGACATTTTATCCCAGATAAAATATCTCCGTTATTAATCCTAGATTAATTTTCTCTCTCTTCTGTATAATCCCAGATTATTCAAGAGTGCGAGTTGTGCGTCATCGGTGGATTATCGGGAAGCGACCATGAGATCCCCGGATAATCTGGCAAGTAAATACGGTCGTCGGAGTATCCGAATCACGTACGTACCAAGTACTACGTTCTACCGATTTACGAGAGACAAGGTCGACTCCTAGCAAAGCACCAAGTCTACCTAATTCTCCGGACATATCCATTAAGAATATTAAGATCTGTATCACGCGTAGTATACTAATGTATTGTGCATATCGGCCCAGTATCGGATAATCACGTGCTAGGGCTGGGGCTGGATAAGTGTCTGCCCCGTCCGAAACACATATCGGATGTCTGGTAACTAGTCTCTATAATCGGATATTCATGGACCTGGTCATAATATCACGATTGGATGCGCATCACTTTAAAGCGCACTAATACCGTATCCTGCGTGACATCATCTCCATTATGACTGGAGTGACACTTCCGTCTTGACATCACATCCAATACACTACGATTCTCAATATACCGGCATTGGCGTACACAGAACCGGTTACAGTCCTAGACGACTCAACTAAAGTATATCGATTGTCGTAAGCATTAGCGATGTAAGTCTCAGGTTAAGACTATACCACCTACCTTGATTTCGGCCTCCCATAGACACATCGTCATAATACCAATGGGATTCCGAGGGGTCTATCCAGAGCGAAGCTGTTTCCCGTACCATCGTGATGAAACACGACCTCCTATCGCACTTGCATAAGTATCCAATACTTATATATATGAGAACTATGTCGTTGTGCCATCACAACGCGCACAAGTGCAATACTAGCCTATCCGTATTATCGATGTCCAGTCTCGATAATACTACGGCTAGGGATATTAATGATTAATCCTTCGTGGACTGATACTGTCTCATATCATCTCAATCCAGGAACTAATCATAGGGACCTCTCTTCATTTATATATCTATGGTGATCTAATCACAAATGATGAGAGTGCAATTTCCTTGTCACATAGTTAATTTGCTACAACAACAAATGATCTGTGCAAATAGTGACGCTATGGGTCATATTATCCAACAACTTCTACTCCAAGTCAATAGTGTTTTGTTTCATTCTAAATTACCGAATAATTAATTCTCCGATTATTTTTACCATTCTCCATATACACAGTCGACAAACTATTAATCAACTCATTTTTGCCCACAACAGTCACAAGTGCAGTTGATAAGGAGTAATATTTTGTCCTAAAGTTTTATCAGAATTCACATCTTTTTGCAGAAATTGAATAATTTTTCTGATTTTTTCTGATTTTTTTCTTGATTTTTTTGATTTTTTGATTTTTATTTTATTTATATACAATATCTTTCTATCTATTAGCGAGTGTTGGGTCGGTGGCTCCCAAACCAGTGGCTTTAGGGCACCAGGTTTTAAGACACCCCTACGGACTTAATTACTCAGACTTCAGATATATTTATTTTTGCAACATCTTGATCCAGTAGCGAGCTTTGGGCCAGTGACTCCAAACCAGTTTGCTTTAGGGCACTAGGTGTTAAAAACACCCTACAGACTTAATAATCGGATCTCAGACGTTTTTTTTTTTTTTACTCCATCACTTTTGAGATGCTTTCTCTAATTTAAACTAAAGCACTGAATATTACAAACTTTTCAATTTTAGCTCATGTCCGTGTATGTTACTATGTATGTTGATAAATATTGCCAACTCAGCATATGAAGATCCATTTTAGTCAGTATTATTTTTCTTTTCATCTTCTGGAATTCACAAATTCAATAATTTAAAATGAAATAAACAACAACTCCTTTGTTTCGAAATACGTTTGAGATACGTCTCAGGAGTGGAAATCCTACTCAGCTTTTCTCTTATCAATTTCACCTTTTTATTAAAAATAAAAAAACATAAAACATAAAATATTTTTGTAATTTTTAAAAAAATTTTTCAATTTTTTTGTATTTTTCGAAAATTTTGGACTAAAAAAATAAAACAACAACAAACTAAAAAACAAGGTACTGATCAACTAATTACCTCCCCCAAACCTAAATGAGACATTGTCCTCAATGTCTTAACCAGTAGAAGAAGAGTGTAGAAGATAGTACCTATTTAGCTGAAATTCTACAGGAAATTAAAGGTTAAGATCCAGATTAATCCGACGCCTCTACCACGATCGTCCTCAGACCAATTTTATCTTTGAAAAGGATAGGGTCAATTGTGGTTCATAGGCTAAGATTTGGTCAATTAGATCCGGAGTAGTTTTGGCAGTGAAGAGGAGTTCTTTAAAGGTTTTGACACGAACCCATTTCTCCAGGCATCATCTAGAAACACACAAAGAAAATAATAAAATCCATCAACGTTAAACAGCCCAATTGGTTTCTGGTGTATGTTCAAGTTCGCCCCAAGATAGCACTATAAAAATTTCCTCTAATGTACCCAAGCCACCTGGCAAAGCAATAAAAGCATCAGCACGGTTAATCATTTCTATCAGTCGTTCAGACATACCTGGCACAATCAGTTCCTCTCCATTTGATGGTTCAATAAGATTTGCTTATGCCAAGGGTTTTGGGATGATTCCCAAAATGTGATTCCTTCTTCTTGTACGGCTTTTGAAACGATCCCCATAAGTCCAAGATGCCTCCGCCATATACTAAGTGCATCTTCTTTGCAGCTAAGACTCGACCCATTCTTGTGCTGCTTTATGTATTGTGGTTTAGTACCAACACTACTACCGCAAAACACACAGATGTTTTCACTCGTCTTCTTGAAGTGGCTTCCATGTTTTACTCTGGATGTCTTCAAAAGTGCAATAATGAGTTGAATTTATAAAACCAAAAAACGGTGAGAGTAATAATAGCACAAGTATCTTCAAAGGACGATTATTAGTTAACAGTAAAATAAATCGTGATTGTCCAAAAGGTCTGGATCCTGTCGGAGAAAATAAAAGAAAACAACAAAAACAATTTACAATTATTAGGAACAGACAAAGAGATATAATATATACAAGAAAAGTAGCGGCTTGATTGACGTCTATGCGTCAGGACAAGCTTCCCATCCAATTTTCTTATAAACTGGCAAAAAATGGTCTTTTGAGTCAGATTCACAAGACTTAATTGTTGTCAATTCATTGAGTTGGTGAAGTGAGTCTTTCTCTCCTGCAGCTTGTGAATCAAGATCAACTTCTTCAGTTCCCAGTACGCCTTGTGTTCAAGCTCAACTGGCAGATGGCATGCTTTCCCAAACACCAATCGATATGGGGACATACCAATGGGTGTCTTGTAAGCTGTTCGGTAGGCCCATAATACATCATCCCAATTTTGTAGACCAGTGCCTCCTTGTGATCCAACGGTTCTTTCTAGGATTCTTTTGATCTCCCTGTTTGAACCTCAAACTTGTCCATTTGACTGTGGATGGTAAGCTGTGGAAACCTTGTGAGTAACTCCGATTTGGAAAGAAGTGCATCGAAGTAACTGTTGCAAGAAATGTGAGCCACCATCGCTGATGGTTGCCCGAGGTGTTCCGAACCGAGTGTGAAAATGTTCTTTTTCAGAAATTTGATCACCACTTTTGAATCATTGGATGGCAGTGTCAATTGCTTCAACCCATTTGGAAACGTAGTAGGTCTACAGCAACCAGGATGTAAAGTTTCCGAATGATGGAACAAAGGGTCCCTGAAACAATACCCCACACATCGAATATTTCCACTTCCAGAATGTTTTGCAACGGTCTTTCATTTCTCTCGAAATATTTCCCTTCTCTGGCACCTGTCACATTGAAAAGCAAAAAAATAAGCATCTTTAAAAAGAGTGGGCCAGAACAAACCTGATTGAAGTAACTTTTACTGCAGTTTTGTTCCCGCTGAAGTGTCGCCATATGGTGATGAATGACAGTGCTGCAAAACACTGTTGACCTCCTCATGTGGAACACACCGTTTCAGTTAATTGATCAGCACATTGTTTTGAACAGGTACGGCTCATCCCAGACATAGTGCTTGACTTCTTTGAAGAACTTCTTCCGTTGCTGAGTTGTCAATTCCAACGCCCATTTTCCTGACACAATGTAGTGACATAGTCAGCATAGCAATGGACTTCCTATTGTTTCATGGCAAACAGCTGTTCATCTGGAAAGTTTCTCTTGATTGACAGTTCTTTGCCAGCTGTTTCTCCATTCTCGATCATCGATAGATGATCTGCCACTTGGTTTCTGTCCCTTTCCTATCTCGAATCTCTCATCGAATTCTTGCAGAAGAAGTATCCAACGGATCAATCTGGTTTGGCATCATTCTCTTCGTGATCAGATATTGATTGTGAATGATCTGTGTAGACCACCACTTTGGGGACCCAACAGATAGGAGCGGAATTGTCAAAAGCATACACAACTGCGAGCAACTCTTTTCAGTGGTTGTGTAGTTGAGTTGAGCTTCATTCAGAGTTCTGCTGTGGAATAAAAATGGTGTGGAAAATCTTTTCTTGCGTTGTCCCAAAACTGCACCTACAACAAAATCACTAGCATCACACTCACTTCAAATGGAATGGTCCAGTCTGGTGTTACTATGATGGGGGCAGAGGACCAGTTCTGTTTTAAGATCTCAAAAACTTTCTGGCATTCTTTGGTAAAGTTGAAAGGCACATCCTTTTCCAGAAGATTGGCAAGAGGTTTAGCAATCTTGGAAAAATCTTTGATAAATTCCTGTAAAAACCGCATGTCCGAGAAAGCTCTGAATCCCTTTGACATATGTTGGCGGAGGTAGTTTTTTTCAATTTTTTCAATCTTTGATTTGTCTGCCTCGATTCCCTTTTGTGAGATCCGGTCGGTATCCAAGAACAATGCCTTCTTGTACATGAAATGGCATTTCTCCCAGTTGAGTACC
>SKCR01031345.1:0-16420 GCA_019454045.1 Zanthoxylum bungeanum | reverse complement strand
TATGACATAAATATAAATTGATTTTTGAAACAAAAAATCACTTTTTCTCTCCCTCTCAATTACCGAAACAGTAAGCTCTCACAGCCTCTCCATTTCTTCATTTTTTGTTGCAAAAGGTTGAAGAAAGTGTTGTGTTTGGAACATTAAATCACATGTTTGGCTAGCACCATCAAGGGATCATACAAGGTGTTATGGGAAACTCATCTTAGAGCTTGGAAGGATCAATTAAAGCTTGGAGCTTCTCTTTTCTGCTTGGCCGAATCCTTCACTGCACAAAGGAGCAACATTTGTTTCATCAAACGCATCCACATTCCATTTTGTGAGTATTGTTTCCGCCATTACTTCAATATAGTTCATTCTTTTATATATATTTTGCTTGTTTTTGATCTGGGACATGGTTATTAGATTCCAACATTCACACACTGCACAAGTCCATCAAATTGGGGGCGACTGAAGGCACTGCATTTTGATGTAACTCCCTTTATGATGAGTCTCATTGGAGACACTACCTTTTAAGTCACGGAAGTCACGGGAAACAGACGTCGGAATGGGCAAGCCAGAAATCAGTATTTTGTTGGATTTTATTCGCTTATTTAGCTTGGGCTCGCTTGTTGGACCTGTTTTACAAGCACCTTTAGCCCAAAAACACGCAAACACTTATTTAAACCTTGGCCCAAAAACCCCCGCAAACCATTAACCTTGGCCCAAAACCCTTGAAATACACATCAAGCCACAAGTCCACCACAAAACCAACAACTACACGCCCACACCAAGCCCATTCACGCCCAAGCCCAATAAAACACATCCAAAATTATAAAACACATATTTAACACATGGTGAAATTAAAACAAAAAAAAATCTAAATAATCACCTACATAATCAAAACAAATAAATATATGATCTTCCTAATTAAGCCAAATCATGTCCACAATTAACTAGATATTTTCCTTGTGAAACACTAATTAGGAGATGCCATTCATGATTACATTGATTCCTTTCCTATTCACACAAGAGAAACCCTTGCCTTTGTCTATAAAAGAAACCGAAAATCAACCCTTGAGACCTCATAGATCACACGCCCAAGACAAAAAAGAACAAGCAAATAAATAATTCTCTTCTCATCTCTCTGCAATAGCCGAATACTCATCCCTCAAGACCCCCTCCATTACCGCATAAACTCAGCCCATTTACTTCACTGAAACAGTCCCCAAACCACAACCAAAACACCATCGAAAATCATACCTGAAACTGCACTACCACCGAAACCACTCCCCAAAAACAATCCTTGCATTACTGAAACACATAGCCAAAACAGTCCAGTATACCTAGAGAAAAAGCCCCCTGAAACTACAATGCCGTGGCCGAAAATCCACCTAAGACTGCATTATAACCTGACCAAAAACCACCCCTAAAACTACACTGTATCCACCGAAAATCACACCCAAATAGTAGCCCAAATACCCTGAAACAACATCCTAAAATCACCGAAAATAGTGAAAAAAAACAGTAGCCTTTTTACCACAAAATAGTAGACTTTTTGCGCAAAACAGTGACCGAAAACAGCAGCAAAATAGCAACAAAATGGAGCGAAAACAGCAGCCCAAATAGAAAAACAGCGAGGGAAAATGTTCAACCAGTGAACTGGAGGAGTTGCGGAGCATTAACCCTTCCGACTACCGTGTACCATACTTCCTAGAGACGATTAAAAGGTTAGACCTGAGGGCACTTTTCTTATTTATTTTCATTCATCTTTTAATTGTTTTATTTATTTTTTCGCATGAGAGTCGCTTGTGGATTCATGTTGTGGCCTTGAATGGATGGGAAAATGTGTCGTCTCTTGTGGTATATAGGATTGAAACCCAGACGTAAATTCCGTAGCCGAATCCAAATGGATGGTAGTACGGTCTGTACTTGGGAAACAACTTCACATACCACTTGAGCAAACGGCACATGTTTCACTTTGCTTTTGTATCTTGTTCATTTATTATTCACATTTTATTATTCCGCCATTTACTTTACGTACGTTGTGTGTTTATGTGTTGATGATATAGTGCGCATGGGCAAATCAAGTTGCATTAAAGGTCCTCCATTTTGAGGGAAAAAAAGCCTAAGGGCTACCTTTGCCACGACGTTTTGCTGTGCCAGACGAAGTATGTTTGGTTGAATGTGAGATGTGTTTAACCGAGCATACGAAGTCCTATGTTGTTGTCTTTATTTTTTATGTATTATGATGTAATGCGCATGGGCTTATTAACGTTGGTCTAAAGGTTCTCCATTTGGAGAAGAAAAGCCTAAAAGGCTACCTTTACCACTTTACTTTGCCGCGCCTCTTATTATTCCGCCATTTACTCTACGTACGGTGTGTGTTTGTGTATGATGATATAGTGCGCATGGGCACTCAAGTTGGATTAAGGTCCTCCGTTTTAAGGGATAAAAAGCCTAAGGGATACCTTTGCAACGACGTTTTGCCGCGCCGGACGAAGTATGTTTGGTTGAATGTGAGATGTGTTTAACCGAGCATACGAAGTCATATAGGGTTGTGTTTATCTTATATGCATTGTAATGTAATGCTCATGGGCTTAATATGTTGGTCTAAAGATTCTCTATTTGAGAGAAGAAAAGTCCAAAAGGCTACCTTTACAACAATACTTTTTGCGCCCACCTTTTATTATTCTGTTTTTTGCTTTATGTATGTCATCTCCCTGCATAATCATGCATCATTTTGCAATGCACATGGGCAAATCAAGTTGGATTAAAGGTCCTCTATTTTGAGGGATAGAAAGCCGAGGGGCTACCTTTGCCACAATGTTTTGCCGCGCCAGACAAAGTACGCTCGATTGAACGTGATATACGTTTAATCAAACACTTGAAGTCCTATATAGATGTGGGCATATGTCGCATCTCGTTTCTTTCATTCTCATTGTCTATCTTTTGCATCGCATCATTGCACGTTCATTTTAATGTTCAATTACCTATTTAATTATCTCTTTACACCATGTGTTTTAATTACCTCTCTTTAATATGCATGCTTGTAAATCATTGTCCATTTGCGTTTCCATGATAATCAATGTAATGCGTTTGTGAAGTTATGTGTTTATCGTTCTTTAAATCTACCTTTATGCATGCAAGCTTAGGCATAGGTTATATGCAAATAGGTTATAGGCAACATAGATACGAGCTTTGTTTCTATGCATGTGAACTTAGAAATAGAATACCCTTGGAAATAATGTTGCTAGATTCGATTAAATTATTGCACAATCATATCATTACAAGTGGCATAAGTAAGGGACCATTCCGAACCCAACGGTTTGAGGTCTTCCCTTGCGAGGGGTGAGTGTCAGCTTAAATCATTTTCTCGGTTCACACCGGGTGGCGATTCTAGTAATTCTCCAGTTTAATTCCCCTGTGGGTACTCCGTACTCCCAACGAGACCGAGCCTAAAACAGAGTCGCCGATTTCTGTGTCCTACAACTGTGCTGTGTTTTCAGTTCTGATTTTCACTTAAAAACAGACCCAACACCAGCCCCAAAACACCACTATATGTTCCCCAAAAATTCTTGAATAAAACAAAACCAAACCGAGTTTCGTTTTACCAAATAAGGGCGGAAATGAGTAAAATAATGCTCACTGCCGAGAACCAAACAAGAAGAAGATGAAGATGATTATTTGTTCGACAGGAAAAAAGTCTTCGAGCTATATCTCGTTACCAACGGAAACTAGTGTGGGCTAGACTCACAATATTAATCCCTAAACTATTTATAGACTGAATCACACTTATTTTTTGTTTGTTTTTATTCTTATTCGTTGTTTTTGTTTTATCTCAACTTTTGAGAGAGAATGAAGAAGAGAAGATGGAGGCTAGGGTTGCAAATAGAGATTTTTTAAAACAAAATCAAATCCATTCCTTTTCTCCATGTAAAAATCGGCCAAGCCTTTATTTTCTTTATTAGTTTTGTAACATGTAATATTAATTTCCATAATGGAATTATATGTTACAAAAATAAATAGTGATTACCTTTCAAAAAGGTGTAACTACTAAAATAAAGCCAAGGGTTTCAAATCCCAAAAATTGGAAATTCCAAATTAAGTCGTACATTAAATTATATCTTATATAATTTAATACATGTGATTAATATCAATATTTAATAAAACCATATATTAAACTTTTAACATATAGTTCAAAATGTGACAAAATAATATTATTAATCATATTAATAATATTTATACATATGTGAGTTTATAATTGGACTTTCCAATTATACTAATTCTGCTATAGTATATCGAGCAAGCACGGGGACCAAATGGATCTACGATTCCGAGCCCAAATAATCTCGAAATATTAATTAAGCGCTTATTTAAATATTATGAATTATTAACTCCAGGTATTTCCACTAAAAATATAAATATGCACTCTCGTTGTCGCAGATGGTATATTAAGCCAAATCAAATCGGTGTCCATCGATATAGTCACTACATACAAATTGACCCTTATTAACTCCAGGTAATTCCACTAAAAATCCGAAGCTACACTCTCATTGTCGCAGATGGTATATTAAGCCGAACCAAATCAGTGTCCATCGATATAGTCACTACATACAAATTGACCATTCACGAGTATATCGTAATTAGAGTCGGGTCATCATATCGGTTATACCCCTCTAATTGTTTATACCTTAAGTAATATTGATTCTCTAATGAACGATTTATTCATAACCATTATGAATTTTAATCTTTCTATTCATAATAGAAAGACTTGAGCGCTCTAACCGTTCAAGTACCGAATCAACCCTTAAGGAAGATACTCCTCTACTTCTCGCAAGAATGAGTGAACTTCATATCTATTTAAAATGTTCCCAGCTACACAAAAGACCATGCCCCCAAAGTAAGTAGCTATTGGTCGGGACTGCTACACTAACCTCTTCTTTATAAATCAAAGGACATAGTCTGCCATGCAGGAGTTCGTAGTACAACCAGGATTAAGATTATCCATATATGACCATCTAGTAGATCGAAATGATTTTCTCTCATTAACGAATATTTATAAAAATGTCATTTCCATCTGGGTCTAGTCCTATATGATAACATCATACAAGGTGCCTCCATTCTGATGTCTCTACATGGACGATCCCGGATCAAGATCACAATATAAATATAGAATGGACCGTAGCTATAGATAAACCACAAACAAAGTACCCGTTTTGTTTGTTCTTGTAAAGACCGGTAATCTTTCCCACCAATAAATATCGACTACCATTTCATTATGAGATGAATACTCATAATATAAATTATGTTGAACATGTACGTGTTGGTTTTAATCTAGGTCCCAAGATCAAACAAGCAATGAAAATCATGCATGAATACATCAATGGAGATAGCGGAATACTCACATCGATCGGTTGAGTCGATTTGGAGACGAATGAAGGCCAAAAACGCACTGCCCTTCACGCCAAACTGCTGGCAGTCCACTGTCTCCATATTTCGGTTTTGAGCTGAGAAAACGGAGCTCCGAGCTTCGTCGAACGGATCCCGGCTCATGGGGAGCCTCCCTACCACCTTCGCAAGACTCGTAAGTGTGCTAGCACTTGAATTTTCACCATGAAAACCCACTCTTGCTTCCCTTAAAGCTCACGTTTTTTCTGGTTCAAAACCAGTGAAGAAATGTTTCTGGTTTGCGTGAGAGGAGAGAGAAAATGAGAGAGAAAGAAATGTGTTAAGTTATTACAAAAGTTGTAAATCATTTGTTTATATATTTTCAAAAAATATTAAATGATTTACCAATTCATTTTTAACTTTTAAAAGGTCAAATAAATTGAATGTAATAAGCTTGAGTGTTCCACACTCCAAAATCAATGTCCATCAAGTTATATCAACTTTAATAAAGTGACATGTTGAGTGTCTTTCACTCAATCCATTAATCAAATCAATCAATCACTCAAAGTGACTTTGATTTGACGCTTGATGTGACGATTGATTTGACGCTTGATGTGACTTGCGTCGCCGCACTCGAATTCGAAATACGAATGCGCCGCAATCACACTCGGGCTCCGGTTCGTTAATTCCAAATTAACGATTTTTCCGTCGCGTCGTAATTAGATGATTACGCCTAGTGAATTCACTATTCACGTCGCTAATGAATTAATTCTAAATTAATTCGTTCGCCCGAATTAAAATCTAATTTTAATTCCGCGTCGAAATCTAATTTCGTTTAATATATCGAATATATTAATTCATCGATTAATTCCGAATTAATCGTTATCTCTCTCTAGACGATATTTTATCCTAGATAAAATATCTCCGTAATTAATCCTAGATTAATTTTCCTCTCTTTCTATATAATCCCAGATTATTCAAGAGTGCGAGTTGTGCGTCATCGGTGGATTATCGGGAAGCGACCCATGAGATCCCCGGATAGTTGACAGTAAATACGGTCGTCGGAGTATCCGAATCACGTACGTACCAAGTACTACGTTCTACCGATTTACGAGACAAGGTCGACTCCTAGCAAAGCACCAAGTCTTCCAAATTCTCCGGACATATCCATTTAAGAATATTAAGATCTGTATCAAGCGTAGTATACAACTGTATTGTGCATATCGTCCAGTATCAGATAAACGTCTACTGTATATGTCTTCCCATCGTCGGATAAGTGTCTTCCCCGTCCGAAGCACATATCGGATGTCTGGTAACATAGTCTCTATAATCGATATACATGACCTGGTCACAATATCCCGATTGATTGCGCAACACTCAAGAGCACTAGTACCGTATCCTGCGTGACATCAACTCCATATGACTGAAGTGACATTCCGTCTTGACATCACACCCAATACTCTACGACTCTCTGATAAACCCAGAAGTGGGTTACTCAGAACCTGTTTAAAGTCCCCTACCACCAAAACCAAAGTTTATCGATTATCGTAAGTATTAGCGATGCAAGTCTCAGGTTAAGACTATACACACCTACCTTGATTTCGGCCTCCCATAGACATATAGTCATAATACCAATGGGATTCCGAGGGGTCTATCCAGAGCGAAGCTGTTTCCCGTACCATCGGTGAAATACGACCTCCTATCGCACTTGCATAAGTCTCCAACACTTATATATATGAGAACTATGCCGTTGTGCCCTCACAACGCGCACAAGTGCAATACTAGCCTATTCCGCATTATCGATGTCCAGTCTCGATAATACTACGGCTAGGGATATTTAATGATTAATCAATCGGGGACTGATACTGTCTCATATCATTCTCAGTCCAGGAACTAATCATAGGGACCTCTCTTCATTATATATATATATATGGTGATCTAATCACAAATGATGAGAGTACAATTTCCTTGTCACATAGTTAATTTGCTACAACAACACAATGATCTGTGCAAATAGTGACGCTATGGGTCATTTTGTCCAACAATCTCCCACTTGGCACATAGCGAGTCACTCAAGTGTCCTACACCTGAACTATCTACGGTTCGCTCAAATTGCTGAGGAAAGGTTTTCGTCAGCGGATTTGTTTGATTATCGTTTGACGCGATTATACGATCATCACATCACCACGATGTATGATCCGAACGAATCGGATGATATAGAAGTATATATCTAGATCGTCGATGAGACCTTTAATTCCTTAGCTTGTGCTGACGCCTAGCTCAGCTGCTAAAAGAACTATATCTAATCTAATTAGATTTATTTCAATCCAAAAGACTTCTATTGCTGCCTCAGCTGCAGCAATAATCCGCGTTTGTTGTTTATTCGGCAACAGTTATCTTGCTTGGAAGATTCCAGCTCACTGTCCCGTTATTCAAACTTTATAGTACCGTAGTATTTAATCGTTTGGAAACTTGCTGCAGTGATCCCAGTCACTTCAAGTTCTCCTTCTCCATAGTAAAAGATAGCATCTTTAGTTCTCAGAGATACTAACAGATGTTCTTAACTTCAATCCAGTGACTATCACTTGGATTGACCCGATCGTGACTCCATATGCTCGAAGCGTATGAGACACCCTATCAAGTACATTTTTAAATGTACAATTTCCAGAGAGTGTTAACAACTCCAAATCTATCCCAGTAGATCTTTATTCCTTGAATAAAGGTTGTTACTCCCAGAATTCTACGGAGAATTTCTATTAAAGAATATCTATGAAAGCCAAGCTTTCACCAATTGCTTTATTGGGAATTTAACTATCAGTGCCCTCCCACTAACTCCATATATACACAAGAATTATTTCGTTTTGAGTTAAATCATAAACCATTATGATTATTTCAAAACGTCAGTTCCAAGAACCTTATGCTTGCTTCAATCCAAACATGGATTGAATAATCCGCAAATCTTGTTTGTCGGTTATACAAAATCGTCAGAATGTTATAAACATTCTCCAAAATGTTTCCTTTTCAGGAAAGCGATTTTGATTTGTAACTGACATATTTCATAAATGAAATATACAGTTATCAATAAGCATCTTCAAAATGGATTTACCATGGCAACAGGTAAAAGGTTGAACAGTTATTAACACAATGTTGATAACGATACCTTTTTTGTCAAAAGCCTAGCTTTGTACGTTGGTATGTTGCCATCCATGTATGTCTTCCTTGAAGACGTTTAATGTACCAATGGGCACAATGCCTTGTGGTACAACTAGTATCCAAAATAGTTGTTATACATGGAATCCATTTCGGACTCATGGTACTTTGCCATGACAGGGAGCCAATACCTCGTATCACTTCCTCAAAACGTAGTCGGTGGATATACCTTCACAAGATTGACATCTTTATGAGGTTAGATCAGAAACCCATACCCTAGGTTGTTTTCTGACTCTATCCGATCTACGAAGTTCTTGTATATTTGAAGATTAATGGTATAGATTCATCATTGATGAACTGTTTGTGTTCCATTACGGACTTCGTGCCTAGAACAGTATCACTCCGATTTTCATCGAGTATCACTATCCTCCCACTGACCACTGCATATCGGTATTCCTCTCAGGAAAAACCGCATGGTGAGCAACAATCACATGTTGTTCTCATGTGAGATTTACAAGTACTATACTTAAGGTTTCCTTAGGAAAACCTATATTGGCACTTATCCAATTTGGGTCTTTAAGTTTGGTATCATCCAAACGTCATGCCTGGCATACCCAAATTATCAGGAATGAGAAACCCCGTTTCTTCCCTGTTCATATCCTATATGACATCTGTCAAACTGATTTATATGGAACCTTATTCTAAATAATTTTGCACTGTTAATACATATCATATTGAAGGAAACAGTAGCTCAGAGCGACTCGTGATAAACCTTATCATGTCCAACAAAATTCGGTTTTAGTTCGGACACACCGTCTAACTGACGTGTCTCGGGAGGAGTCCTCATATGAAAGAATACCGTACTTTTTCATGTATATTTGAAACTTACTGCTTAAGTATTTTCCATTAAGGTCTTACCGTTGCGGAATAATACTATAGCCGATCTGTTTATTTACTTCGTGTCGAAACTTTAAAGTTTCCGATTTGTGTTCTTCAAAAGAAATACATAACCATAACGTGATGCCACATCCGTTAAGGTCACGAAATATTCATGTTCACATCTAGCCTATCTAGATATGGGCCCACTAACTTCACCATGAATAGGGCTAACAGATTGGTGGCCTTTATACTATTACCAAGTAAATAGTATTTTAGGTACTTTACCTAATAAACTAGATTCGCAGACCTTATTTGAACAGTCAAATCAGTCCTAGTACCCACTCTTCAAAAGTGTGGATATACGAGTCTCGTTTAATTGTGTCTTAGACAACAATGCCACAAATAAGTCTCTATTGATCAAATCAATTTGAGCTATTTATTTGTCATTTTTATATGTTTGAGATTTTATTATATTCAAAATATAAATTCTGTTATTTACATCTAATGTATTTATCTTAGTATCATCTTATATAATAAAACACTTTAGTGTTCTATAATATAAAGTTTATCCGCAACGATTAAACACTGATATAGAGATAATGTCTCCAGTCAAACTAGTTACATTATAACAGTTCCTAATTTAAGTACATACCCAAAGGGTAGTTCCTAAACTTAGGTATCTACGGTCGAAACAGCGACTTTCGTCCTGTTTCCGATTTGCAGAGAAATCTTGGCTTGAAGTCAGTATCGAGCTCATAGCGGATTCTGAACATCAATACATATATTTTATGTACCACACTAAGTATTTAAATCTAATTTCAATACCAGTAGTGAACATAACTTTGACAAATATTTTTAAAGTTAGAACCTCGCCCTTTCTTTAATTCCTTCGTGTCTTCCATATCCAAATGGTAGTCACTTTGGGATATGTCAATTATCTTTTCAATATTTCACAAACCTTTGGCCAAGCCTTGGGTTTCGGAATATCGAAACGATGTGCACCTTGTGCAACTCGCCCAATTGCAAACTTTGACTTCTCTCCACTAGAATAGTCAAATCAATTCTCTAAGAATTATTAATTGCATTTTAATACTTTTAAATCTAAAGATAGATTTATGATAAGTATATTAATTAAGCACTAAAGTCATCATCATATAAATCTTCCAAAGATTTTATGCTCTACTTATTTGCTTAATTATGGGCCTAGTCATAATAAGTTATTTTATCAAATAAATTAACCTATTATTAATTCCCAATTTGAAAATTAAATTATTTAAAACATTTAACCAAGGATTATATATTTTAAATATTCAACCTTTCTTGATTTCAATAGTCCAACTATTTAATCAATTTTAATAAGGTACTATTTATTATAATGATTACAATAATCCAAATTTATTATCAACTATAATTTTAATATTGATTACTATAATCCAATTATAAAATCAACTATCATTTAATTCAATATATGATTACTATAATCCAATTTAAAATCAACTATAATTTTAAATTAGTTTGTATATAGTCCAACTAATATATTTTTAAAACAACATAAAATATTAGTCCAACTAATACTTTTAATTAATATGACGAGTAAAATATAGATGAGCGCGTTTAGCGAGTATTTGAACGAACGTTGCAAATTCAATACTTGCCTCCCACTATTTTTCGTCGAGCCTTTAACCCTCTGTGGAGTACTCGGGAAACCGTGTTTCCTAGTGGGCTAGGATCCTATTAAATAACATACAACCTTGACTTTGGCCAACAAGCTGTATGCTATTTAACTAGGTAGATCTCACAGATCAATTGGATCCAATCCAATTCCTAGATCCGGTTAGGTGGACATCCAAGTCCTAAACATATTACTTATGTGCCAATGTATCTAATACATTTTCTTAACCTTATCCTCCGAATCATCTAGGCCTTGGCTTTGGCACAACAAACCTAATGATTCCAGTTAAGCGGGGACCCATTGACAAGGAAAGTTTCGTATCAATGTGTCGTTGGACAAGAAGTGATCTTGACTTTGGCCAACAAATCACAACTTGGACAAAACACCGATGTGGAACAACCCTCATGATTCAAATACATCCATAATTGACAGGTCTTGACTTTGGCCAACAAACAATGCCAATCGGATCTTGAACAAGAATCATTCAATGGAAGGATAATCGCTTAATATAGAACGAGGGTTTTTCGCGTGCAAATTGGTTACCAATTTAATTATCTTTGTTAAGGTCTCATCATCATACATCCTTAACATGCATTCTAAATACATAATAAAGCGAGTATGAAAATAAATAATAATGATATGCGGATGGATACTTTACACATTGATCCTAGATCAAATCTCTCCCTTTCTCACTCAAGCTAGCACTAGTATTACTTCTACCCGTTACACTACACTTCTAAAGAAACCTCATATACATAGAGGGGAATAGGTGAGAAGAGAATACAAGAGAATAAAGGTGATAAGGCTGGACACGCAGGTCCAATTTAATAAATCGAATTTATTACAACAATTTCAAAAATTGCCCACCCGACTAATATCCATCCGATATACATTATTCATTCAACACAACCACGTATTCACACACATAAGCATGCTATCAATCAATCTAATCAAATTAATTAATCTGATAATTAAGTGATCATCCAATGTTCAAACAACGATTTGATTTTGATCGAGTCAAACTCGTTTTTGCGAATAAGTACTTAAAGTACGAATTCATGAATTAAATTAAACTACATCATTAAATCAAATTTAATATGTATTTAATACTAATTCACTATTCAATTCCAAATTAAATATTACACTTTTATTTAATAAACCATTTACGATTTAAATTCCAAATTTAATCGTAACGCGTCTCAAAGACGATTAACGTCTAACGTCAATTCAATTAAAGTCCAATGGGCTTTTAATTGATTTCTTAAGGCGTGGACTTTTGGTCAACTCGGGTCAAACCGATAACCAAAGTCCAATCCGGGATTTACCCCATAAGCCCATAAATCAATCTTGGCCCATTAGGCCCAATTGAACTTTAAAGGTTCATTAGTTGCATTTGGGCTTTATGGTTAAGGTTTTGGGCCCAATTGGATCCAATCCACTTGGCCTAAACCCAACTTGATAAAATCAAGCCCAATAGGTCCAATTACAACATTAAAGTCCAATTTCCAAAATTAGGCCCAATTAATTAAATATACAAAATCCAATTTCATATTCAATTAAACTAAAGTGTATTACATGATTAATAAACTAAATCAATATTTCTAAAACACTAAATTAGTCCAATTAATCATACTCAATTCATTATTACATGTCCAACATACAAATTGAAAAAATCAAACCCATTACATGCTACAAAGCTCTCGGTCAAGAGGGATTTTGTGTCCGATTCGGTTTCGATCCAATCGAACCCACAATCGACATTAAATCAACATCAAATTTGATTTCATACACATCCAATGTCACAAAATCAAAAAAAAAACCAAGACATTCAAGGGCTATTATATTCGGCCAAGTGAAGCAATTGGGGATTTTGTTCAACTCAAAATTCAATCAAATTGACTTCAATTAACATCATCCATTATCATTATAACTCATCCGATGAATTAAAATGAAAATTCCAAGAACTCCAATATGACTCACACATTCGGCCAAGGTAAGATTTTGGGGTTTTTGTCCAATTCAAATTACAACCAATTGACCTCAAATTAACATCAAACTTAATGATTCCACTCATCAATGAATCAAAATCAAAAATTTCCAAGCACCCAAAAATCAATACACATTCGGCCAAGGTCATATATTTGGGGAAAATAATTCCAAATCATTTTTCAACAAATTGGTCCAACCAAAATGAAATTAAACATGTTATAAGCATACTTAAATAATCAATTTATTCAAATCATGCTCAACAAACATTTACCCAAATTTTAAGCCCTACATTTTTCATGCTAGAACCTAAGGCTCTGATACCATTGTTGGTTTTAATCTAGGTCCCAAGATCAAACAAGCAATGAAAATCATGCATGAATACATCAATGGAGATAGCGGAATACTCACATCGATCGGTTGAGTCGATTTAGAGACGAATGAAGGCCAAAAACGCACTGCCCTTCACGCCAACTGCTGGCAGTCCACTGTCTCCATATTTCGTTTTGAGCTGAGAAAACGGAGCTCCGAGCTTCGTCGAACGGATCCCGGCTCATGGGTGGAGCCTCCCTACCACCTTCGCAAGACTCGTAAGTGTGCTAGCACTTGAATTTTCACCATGAAAACCCACTCTTGCTTCCCTTAAAGCTCACGTTTTTTCTGGTTCAAAACCAGTGAAGAAATGTTTTTGGTTTGCGTGAGAGGAAGAGAGAAAATGAGAGAGAAAGAAATGTGTTAAGTTATTACAAAAGTTGTAAATCATTTGTTTATATATTTTCAAAAAATATTAAATGATTTACCAATTCATTTTTAACTTTTAAAAGGTCAAATAAATTGAATGTAATAAGCTTGAGTGTTCCACACTCCAAAATCAATGTCCATCAAGTTATATCAACTTTAATAAAGTGACATGTTGAGTGTCTTTCACTCAATCCATTAATCAAATCAATCAATCACTCAAAGTGACTTTCGATTTGACGCTTGATGTGATGATTGATTTGACGCTTGATGTGACTTGCGTCGCCGCACTCGAATTTGAAATACGAATGCGCTCGCAATCACACTCGGGCTCCGGTTCGTTAATTCCAAATTAACGATTTTTCCGTCGCGTCGTAATTAGATGATTACGCCTAGCGAATTCACTATTCACGTCGCTAATGAATTAATTCTAAATTAATTCGTTCGCCCGAATTAAAATCTAATTTTAATTCCGCGTCGAAATCTAATTTCGTTTAATATATCGAATATATTAATTCATCGATTAATTCCGAATTAATAGTTATCTCTCTCTAGATGATATTTTATCCTAGATAAAATATCTCCGTAATTAATCCTAGATTAATTTTCTCTCTCTTCTATATAATCCCAGATTATTCAAGAGTGCGAGTTGTGCGTCATCGGTGGATTATCGGGAAGCGACCCATGAGATCCCCGGATAAGTTGACAGTAAATACGGTCGTCGGAGTATCCGAATCACGTACGTACCAAGTACTACGTTCTACCGATTTACGAGACAGGGTCGACTCCTATCAAAGCACCAAGTCTTCCAAAGTCTCTCGGACATATCCATTTAAGAATTAAGATCTGTATCAAGCGTAGTATACAACTGTATTGTGCATATCGGTCCAGTATCGGATAATCACGTGCTAGGGCTGGGGCTGGATAAGTGTCTTCCCCGTCCGAAGCACATATCGGATGTCTAGTAACATAGTCTCTATAATCGGATATACATGACCTGGTCACAATATCCCGATTGGTTGCGCAACACTCAAGAGCACTAGTACCGTATCCTGCGTGACATCAACTCCAATATGACTGAAGTGACACTTCCGTCTTGACATCACACCCAATACTCTACGACTCTCTGATAAACCCAGAAGTGGTGTACTCAGAACCCGTTTAAAGTCCCCTACCACCAAAACCAAAGTTTATCGATTATCGTAAGTATTAGCGATGCAAGTCTCAGGTTAAGACTATACACACCTACCTTGATTTCGACTCCCATAGACACATAGTCATAATACCAATGGGATTCCGAGGGGTCTATCCAGAGCGAAGCTATTTCCCGTACCATCGGTGAAACACGACCTCCTATCGCACTTGCATAAGTCTCCAACACTTATATATATGAGAACTATGCCGTTGTGCCCTCACAACGCGCACAAGTGCAATACTAGCCTATTCCGCATTATCGATGTCCAGTCTCGATAATACTACGGCTAGGGATATTTAATGATTAATCAATCGGGGACTGATACGTCTTCTCATATCATTCTCAGTCCAGGAACTAATCATAGGGACCTCTCTTCATTTATATATATTGGTGATCTAATCACAAATGATGAGAGTGCCATTTCCTTGTCACATAGTTAATTTGCTACAACAACACAATGATCTGTGCAAATAGTGACACTATGGGTCATTTTGTCCAACAGTACGCACTCATGAAGTGACCTTGGGGGACAATCGATACTCCGACGTTCCGATACCGAATTGTACGATGTTTTTTTACCGGTCAACCTATAGTTTTTGGCCCATAACTTTCTCAAAAAAACTCTGATTTCTATAATTTTTATATAGTCCGAAAGATGAGATCAAGACCTACAAATTTCATGTTGATCATTTGCCTAAAATCGGAGCAGAAAAGGGTCAAAAATGCAGAACAAAATTCGGATAAACAGTAAATTCTGGACTTGTGTGATTTTTTGTTTTGAGACAATGGAAATATTGATAAACCCCAAATTTGTTAAGTTAGGGTGTAACTTGGTAAAGTGCATGAAATGGATTAAAATTTGATTATTGATGTAATGTCAGATTAGGGTATGAAATTGAGTGATATATGATGAATTGAACATTGGTTTTTAGTATGGAAAAGTTGGTATGGAGTGTAAATTGATGGTTGTGCTTTTGATGAACTTGGGAAAGCAAAACAGAATCTTGGAAAACAAGGTCGCATCACGACGCTAAATAACCTTGCGTCGCGACACATAAGAAGAAAATGTTGGCATGCTTCTACACGTCGCGGGTCACGACGCGTGGTACATAATTTCCCTGAATCAGTTTTAAACCGCTCAGTTCCACCCTAGCGTGTTGGAGACCACCCTTAGGGTCTCATATCAGTTCGTATACATATCCTATATCAAAAATATAATCATGATAATCCTCTTGTATATAACATATTGATGTATCATTAAGCTTAGTTAAATATCGAGGTTTATTTTATTACGTTTATGCTAATCAAGTTCCCGATCATAGATTATCCACAGGGATCACAATTTTCTTCTATAAAGGATCCAGTACCAGCCAGATTCCAAAAACAGTGAGTGGACCTCTTTTCTCAAACTGGTTGTATTAAGTTTTAAT
>SKCR01031344.1:0-16455 GCA_019454045.1 Zanthoxylum bungeanum | reverse complement strand
CATTTTTAGCATATCTATACATCAATCTAATACTCATAATGACAATACCATTAATAATGTATGAAATGAAAATATAATTATTTTATTAATAAATAATAAAATGTACAATTCAGATTGGCACTCCAAGCACCAACTCCAACAAACTCCCACTTGCTTAATGCCAATCTGGATGGTACATCAGTCACATCTCCTCCAATGTTTATCGAATAACTTAGGAGGTAAGACATTTGTAAGCGGGTCTGCTATGTTGTCTAATCCTTGAATCTTCAAGACCACTATGTCTTTGCGTTCAATAATCTCTCTAATTACGCGGTATTTCCCTTCCATGTGTTTAGACTTTGAATGCGCTCTCGGCTCCCTAGCCTACCAATGGCTCCGCTATTATCACAGTACAATGGGATCGAATCCGCAATACTAGGCATAACGCCAAGTTTTGTGATAAAATTTCTAATCCTAACAGTTTCTTTAGTAGCTTCTGAAGCCGCTATAAATTTCGCCTCAGTGGTGGAATCAGCTGTTTAGCCTTGCATTGAACATCGCCAACTAACTGCACCACCGTTAAAGATAAATATGTAACCTGATGTAGATTTTCTATCATCTGGATCTCCCTGGAAGTCGGAGTCTGCATAACCCTTAACTTGTAGCTCATTTTCTCCATATATCAGAAACTTATCCCTAGTTCCCTTAAGATATTTTAGGATTTGTTCCACGATTGTCTAATGATCATTTCCTGGATCAGATTGATATCGGCTAGTCACACTGACGCCGAAACTGATGTCAGGTCTAGTACATAGCATAATGTATATGGCAAGTTAGAAATTCTAACTCTCTCTTCCTCAGTCTGAGGTGTCATTTTCTTCGAAAGATGTACGTCATATCTGAAAGGTACATTTGCTTCCTTGCAATTGGTAAAACCATACCTTTCTAACATCTTATCTATGTACGTCGATTATGAAAACCCTATAAGCTTCCTAACTCTATCCCGATAGAGCCTTATACCTAGTATATAGGAAGTTTCACTCATGTCTTTCATGGAGAAGTTATTGCAAATATAGGCTTTCACACTTTACATCATACTTATATCATTCCCAATGATAAATGTATCATCTGCATACGAAACTGGGAAAACTATCATGCTCCCACTCACTTTCTTATAAACACATGGTTCTTCCTCGTTCTTAATGAATCCAGATAATCTAATTATCTCATCAAAATGACGATTCCAACTTCGGGATGCCTATTTAAGTCTATAAATAGACTTTTGGAGCTTATAAACCAAGTTTGAAGTCTCACTAGATATAAAACCTTCTGGTTGTTCCATATAAATATCCTCCTCTGTCATATCTCATAGTTGTGATATGCAACAATTACTAAAAGAATCCTAATGGATTTTAGCATGGCTACTGGTGAAAAATTTTCCTCATAGTCAATCTCAAGACGTTGAGTGTAACCTTTCGCTACCAGTCGGGCATTAAAGGTTTCCACCTTTCCATCGAGACATCGCTTCCTTTTGTAAATTCATTTACATCATATAGGTTTAACTCTTTCAGAAAGTTCAAGTAAGTCACAGACTTGATTTTCATGCTAGAATCCATCTCGGATTTCACGACTTTCTGCCATTTTCCCGAATAGATATCCAATATCACTTCATTATACATAGTCGGATCTGTTTCCTCCAAAAGGAGAACATCAAGGCTCACATCAGATGTTAAAAACAATCTCTCAGGAGGCCTCGATATTCTATTCGACTTACAAAGAATCTGTGTTGTAGATCCTTCTTCTAATTAGATCTCTGATTCCATCTCAGGTTCATTAATGTTGGGATCAAACTCATCAAGTTCAATCTCTCTACAATTCCCACTTTCTCTCAAAAATTGCTTTTCAAGAAAAGTGACAAAACGAACAACAAATACATTTCGTTGCTCGGAATCATAGAATTGATATCCTATGGAATTATCAAGATATCCAATGAACCTATATTTATACCCTCTGGGTTCTAGTTTATCCCGTTGCGCAACTCTAATGCATGCAGGACAACCTCAAATCTTTAAATACCTAAGACTTGGATTTCTACCGAATCATATATGATAGGGGGTCGTAGAAACAGCTTTCGATGGGACTTTATTAAGTGTGTGGGCAGCAGTAAGTAAAATGTAACCCCAAAGTTAATAAGGAAGATTTGTATAGCTCATCATGGATCGCACCATATCCAATAAAGTACGATTTCTATGCTTAAACACACCATTGTGTTGTGGTGTTCCTGATGGGCTATATTGGGCAAGAATTCCATTCTCCCTTAAATAATTTCTGAATTCTTCACTCATGTATTCACCGCCTCAATCTGATCGAAGGCATTTGATGAATTTACTGGTTTGTTTTTCTACTTCGTTTCGGAATATTTTGAACTTGTCAAATGTTTCTGACTTATTTTTCATCAAATAGACATATCCATATCTACACTTGTCATCTGTGAAAGTCACAAAGTATGTTGAATCATCATGAGCGACATGATTTAATGGACCACACACATCGCTGTGTATTAACTCCAACAAATCTCCAGCACGGTGTCCAACACCAAGAAATAGGGCATTTATCATCTTCCCTTGGATGCGTGACTCACAAATCGGATAAGAATCTAAGGTAAGATTTTTAATCAAACCAACTTTTACCAATTTGGATAGACATCTAATACCTATGTGGCCCAATCTCATATGTCATAATTCAATATTATTTAATTCAGATTTCCTACTTGTATTTTCCTCTACATTAAAGACATCTCCATATGTTTCCAAAATATAGTGACCATTTGATAAAGAACATTCACATTTCAATAAATTATCTTTATCATATAAACATAAAGTTTCATTTTTAATATTTATTTTATATCCCTCTTTATCTAATATTGGCAGTGATATTATTTGTCTAATAAGTTAGGGTACATAATAACAGTCTTGTAATTTAATTTACAACCATTGGGGAGATCTAAAACAACCGTTCATATGGCTTTAACATCCAATGTCTCACCATTGCCAAATCTAAGCTGGATCTCCCCTTTATTCAGTCTTCTTTTTACCCTCATTACTTGCAGGGAGTTGCAAATATGATTAGGAGCTTCAGTGTCTAACACACATTCACTATTTGCATCAAGGCTAATGAGATGTCAATAATTGGAAAAATACAAAGTGTACATGAGGGTCCTACTTTTCCTTTCAGCTCTGGACAATCATTCTTCCAGTGTCCAAACTTCTTACAGTATAGACATTGATCACGAGCTACTTACGGTTTTGCACCTTTGCGTTTCTTGGAGTTCTTCTTTGATATCTTCTTCTTCCCCATCTTTTTTTTCTTTGAATTCCCAGAAGTCTTTGAAGAGCCAGCTCCACCATGGAGGTACAATGTGGGTTGCCTTTCTTCAAGTCATGCTCCGCCGTGCGTAATATGTTATGAAGCTCTTCATAGCTAGCTTGCATTGAGTGCATATGGAAGTTTAATACAAAGCCAGCATAAGAACCAGACAAAGAAGACATAATCAATTACGGACCAGCTGTTCATCAATCACAATGCCTTGTCGTTCCAGGTATCGAATCTGGTCGATCATGTTCAAAACATGAATGCTGACAGCTCCTCCATCCTTGAGTTCAGAACGGAACAATTCCTTAGACCTTCGATAAAGTTCGATCTCTTGATTTTCCTTGAACAACTCCTTGAGTGTTCGCATGATGCTCCAAACATCTGGTACTTCAATGTATTGTCTTAGCAAATCTGGAACCTTCGATCCCAAAATATAGGATTTCATCTTAAGGTTATCATCATTCCATATATTAAAAGTTTCTCGCTCTTCTGGAGTGGAGTCGGGATCGATTTCAACAGGCAGTGGATTGACAGTGACATAAGTCAACTTTTCAAACTCCAAGACAAGGCGTATGTTTATTTCTCATTCGAAATATTTCTCGGCTTCTTTTAATTTATTGGTATCCAAAAGTTTCATCAATAGATTAGCGGCAGCCATCTACATGACAATATTTTAAATAGTAGCAGAACAATTTTCATTTCAAAATAATAACACTAATTGATTATGGAATTTTAAATCTATTAGTGCCCTCCCACTACTTTACGTAATTCCGAAATCTCCCTTAACGAAAAAAATAGAAATTTGACTATCAAAATTTCATAGCGGGAAGTGGATCCCATGACATTTACTCCAGTCTCACACTAATGACGATATTAGCCTTTATAAACTCATTAGGTAGACCTCCAAGGTCAATCACTTCATGTGACTCGTAGTTTGGTCCTGAACCGTTTCTTATCCTCACACTAATGACGATATTGGATTAAGACGTGTTCTAGGTGTATACTTGTCAATGTGCACTAATGAGCTTCGCATGTACACCCCCACACTAATGATGATATTAGGTGACTACGTTAACACATCATGCTACATCTAATATTTTACCGGAGCGACCTAAGTTCCGAGCACTTATACCCTCAAACTAATATCGATCTTGGATATAAGTAGTAAGAACTCATTCATCTCCGTATTAACAAGACGGACCATCCAATAATGCTCAAACATTACTAATACTATTACTTAAAATAAAGTAATCACATAATCATGAGAGATTTATGACAATCAAGTCACTAATTTAATTAGGTCCAAATTTTAATTTAAAACATATTTTACATATCCATTATATCTTATGCACAATTAAATTAAAATGCAGAGGCATAGATTCAAATACATGTCTAACATGCAACATATATTGTGAGGTTAAGTCTTGCTACTGATACCATTCTGTTGGGACGGATGTGGAACCCTTAGGATCGGATCGGTATCCCGTGCAGCGGAAATGGGTCTAACCCATGGATATCAAGCATGAGTGTAATTTTAATATATTTAATGAAATACTATATTTCATTATGAGTGTATAGGAAAAAAACACGGGGCTGAATCAGAGTTCGAAAGCTCAAAAACGAAGAAAAATAAATTTAGCGTGCGTAGCGCGTACCGTGCGCGCTATAGTACGCGCACGCATTGTAAGCGCTGCAGTGCGCGCGGCACTGTAGCGTATAGTTCAATGAACATTTTTTGTTAATTTCATTTGGAATCAAAGAGCTGAAGGTAATAAGGTTTTTAACCCTAATTGATTCTAACATTCCATAAACTTTCAAAACACCCAGAATTAATTTTAATATCAAAACCAACACCAACACATATTATAGAACAAAAATTAAGTTTTTCAAAATATCAAATATTTTTACAAAAACATAAATTTATTCTAAATACACATTTGCATAAATTTTCAATCCAAAACAAAACCAAATTAGAATCCTACAATGAAGTGACTCGTGAACAATTCTAGGTCACCTAAAGGTGGTCAAGTGATTCTAGAATTGTAGTCATAACTCTAAGCTTTAATCTAGAGTTCCAAACTCTTATTAATTATTTCATGTCCAACATGAATATCTTTGACCTAATTAACAAGTATATTGTGTTTATACTTCCAAATCATCCTTACACAATCTATTAGCCTTATTTCAACTTTAAGCTACGTAATCATGCATCCAATACATAATTCATCACTATATGTCTCACTAATGAAAAACTCACTAATAAAGAACATAACTTAAGAGAAGTTCAAACTTACCTAGCAAACTTAATGTAAGAATTCAATCTTCTTCTCTTTTTTGAAATGGTTAGAGAACTTCCAAGGTTTGCAAGTGTCACTCCAAGATCTAATCTTGATTCCAATGCTAGCAACCTTCACTTTAAGATCCAATCTTGATTTCTCCTAGATGAAATGTTGTAGAGACCTCACAAGCTTCTCTAAACACTTCTCTAACTTAGGCTAATTTCTTAAAGAATTACTTATATTTAGCTTTCTCAAACTTTTGCTTTGCTTAATTAAAACCTTCCTAAAGCTTGCTATTTATAGCAAAACTTAGGTAATTTTTAATTAATAAAAGTTGTAATCAACTTTTAGGTGAGCTTAATCTAATTTGTTCAAATATGTTTAATTGGGTGTGACTAATCTCCATTGTCTACCACTTTAATTTAATCCAATTAAATCAAGACAAAGATTAGGAAATGAATCAGTTCACCACTTTGATTTAATCCAATTAAATCAAGCCAAAACCACATATTATTACATACTTATAATTAACATAATATCCTCAAATGATAGAGATAATTATGATTTTACAATTAAGTCATTGTGTAATTATTGAATTAATCCAATTAGGTCAAAGTAAATAATCAATGTTATCCAATAACACTTGATTATCTTAGTTGATAATTATAATATCAAATATTATCTTTTATCAAAATTAATCGGCTACCCAAGTTCTCAACGAGTACACTTCATATTGGGACTCTCTAAGTTCAGACACATCTGTCATATAAGCCTAGTTAATATGTACGTAATTCGGCCACCTCTGAATTCACGAAGAACACGAACGAATTTTCTAAACTATACAAGTCGAGGTCATTGATGAGCGGAAAATATATAAATATTTACCGCACATTTGACCTAATATTTTGTATAGTTTCTCGCGTTTTATGAACGTTTTGATGTGTTTTAGTTTATTTTGCAGATAAAATAAAATCAGGACTCAATGGAATCAATCAGGATGAAATATGGAACAAATAGGGGCAAAAACTGGACTTGACATTTGGATTTTAGAGGTTGGAAACTTGAAATGGTGTTCTAACGAAGTACAATTTCGGAAATTTTAACTTTGCGTAATTTTCGTGTTTTGGCCGTAACTTTCTACTCCAATATTGGATTGAGATGATTCAAGTTCCAGATTAACGAAGACTCAAAGATCTACAACTTTGACGTTCATAATAATTTTGAATTCTGAAGTTTTCATGATCGAAATTGATAAAACATCTGGAAGTATGTTATGTGTAATTATTAAAGTCATTTTCTAAACAAAAATAAAATAAAATAAAATAAAAATGGCAATTGTCAAACTTCCACCAAACATGCTTGTATGTTTGGTGGAGGATTTGGTGCCTTGTTTTGTGTCATGTTTGGTGCCATGTTTGGTGGCATTTTTGGTGGAGAAATTGGTGGAGGCAAAATTTTACCTATAAATACCAAGCCATTTCATTTTTAAATTTCATACTTTCCTTGGTTTCTTAATAAGGAATTAAGGATTGTATCTTGTGTGTTTTATTTAGTAGTTTTGTAATGTATTTTTATTTTTATTTTTATTTTTAGTAATAATAGTTTGTTTGTTTGTTTTTACTTTCTTTTATGTTTAGTAGTTAATTTCCGCTGGGGGAATGGTGAAACCTTTAATATGATAAGGTAGATTAATCTCACTTAATTTATAATATGGAAATTGTAATTTAATAATATGGATTAAAGTTGATACCGCCTTAATGACTGGTTTTATTTATTTGACATAATGTGACACCGCCTATTTGGTCGGTCTTTAGGTGACAAATGATTACCACCTATATGGCTGGTTTATGGACAAATAATAACACTGCCTTTATGGCTGGTTTGACTTAAATGGGTAACACTGACAATTTCTATATTATAATAAAGTGAGATTTCTATATTTGAAATATTAAAGGTGTATCCTCTGACCCCCAGCATTTTATTTTTATTCCATGGAAGTGATGAAACACAATATTCACGAGTTTTATAATTGATTTAATTAATTTATGTGTGATGCTTTGGCTTGTTTATTGAATCTTAAGCTTAATGTTTCTTGTTAACTGGTCATTAATAAGATTGATGTGGTAAACTTAATATGAACTTGGAAAATGGATTTTAGATTTCAGCCTTAGATTCAATATCTCACGATCTCGCATTGGGGTAAAAGTCTCTTAGGTAGATTTCCTTACATGATAGGAATATACCTGTCGGGCGGGGGTAGCCATAATTGGAACTTGAACTTAATAAATTCAGATAACTTGGTTAACATAGTAATATGATTAATTGGGTTATTTTAGGTGTTTGTATCTGACCATCGGAAGAGGCTTTTACATATCTTCTTGTTCCAGGTTAGCAAACTGATTTATTACACATATATAAGAGAATCAATTCATCATTAGAATAATATTATGTGGAATCACAACCCTAGATATTTGTGTCTTTTGTTTATTTTCTTTAGTATTTTCTTTTGTGTATTTATTTATTTACCAAATCCGCATTCAACCAATCAATCAAGCAATCATTCCATTCTCCCTTTAATTAGATACCTGTAAATAAATAGTATCAATAATTAATAACAACAGTAGAAATTAAGTCCTCGTGGGATCGATATTTTTATACTACTTGAGCGATACGTGCGCTTGCGTTACGTGTGTGAAGATGCTAATGCATATCTTCGTGTTCCAGGTTAGTAAACTGATTTATTACACATATATAAGAGAATTAATTCATCATTAGAATAATATTGTGTGGAATCACAACCCTAGATATTTTTGTCTTTTGTTTATTTTCTTTAGTATTTTCTTTTGTGTATTTATTTATTTAGCAAATCCACATTCAACCAATCAATCAATCAAGCAATCATTTCATTCTCCCTTTAATTAGATACATGTAAATAAATAGTATGAATAATTAATAACAACAGTAGAAATTAAGTCCTCGTGGGATCGATATTTTTATACTACTTGAGCGATACATGCGCTTGCGTTACGTGTGTGATTTCACCGATCAATTTTTTGACGCTGTTGCCGGGGACTTATTTTTCTTACGTTATTAATTTTGAAGCTATCTAATTTACTTGTATCTAATATTATTTATTTTTATCATTAATTTTTATTTATTTCTTTTATTTTTCAGGTGGTTGAAAATGGATCTTCATTGGGTGATAAAAGAATTACGAGCTTTACGAGGTGAAGATACACCCCAAATCAGGGAGCAACAGTCCGGTTTTCCGAGGCCTGTTGTCCAGCCCAACAACTACCCATGGATGTCAGAGCCATTCAACACAATATTATCCCAACCATTTCAGAACGCAATGGGTAGATGTGAAATATGTGATGGTAACCACCGAGCGATCAATGCATATACCTCTCAAATTCAGGGTGGCAAAACTATCAGAGACCTTCATAGAATGAACCATCATATTTTACTGAACCACATTTTCCATCTTATCCGCCATCAACTTACGATCTTCAAGGACCAGAACCATCAGTGGAAAGACAGTTGATAAACAGGCTCGAGAAACGGGAAGCTGAACATGATGCAACGTTTATGGATCACATAAAAACCTTATAGAGGCTGACAAATGAATCGAGACAAATAATCAACAACCAGAACTACATACATCACGGAACAAATTCAAATAACACTAACGAAGCCTTTGAGTATAAAACATTTCACAATGACACCTTAACAGAGGAAGAGGCTGAGCAGTATTAGGAGCCTGAGGTATCAGTTCAGGAGCCCGAACTAGCAGAATCTCAATTTTATTTTATTATTCATCGGACTCTGATGAGGAATAAGAAACATAGCTGTTTGTACCAACAACAAGTGAGGAGGAAACTCTGCAACCTCAATATGAAGATCTTGGAGCATACATTGCACTGATGTTTGAAGAAGAGCTACCCGAGCCATTCATATTAACCATAGAGGATAAAAAAATTACAATCAGACACATCTTTACATCCCCAGGTTGACACATATGGAGCATGCATTTCACAGATGACAGATGAAGAGCTGAACAAAGAAATCCTAAAATACAACTGTGAAGAAAATATGGAGAAAGAAGCAGAACAAATGAAGAAGCAAATATCTGACTATATTGAAGATCTCATGCATTCAGGAGAAACATCAATGTTTTGGGGAGTACAGATCAAAGACATCGTTCAAAAGCTTGACAGAACGGAACTCTCATTCCAAGTCAAGCACCATACGAGACCTCCTGATTTTCTTTCTTTCTTTTCAGGAACCACTGGAGCGACATAGTTTAAAAAGGTGGCACAAGCACTGAATGAGACATCTTTACCGTTGGAAGAGACCCTTCAAAAGTAACGCTCATTGGATTGTCTCTAATCAGACATCCAAAACCACGGTGAAGCCTCCTTGACAGATGGACTTCAGTAACTTCTGGCTAAAGACGAAAAATTTAGCGCTAGCTGGAAGGCAACCAATGCAAAAATTTTATTTAAATTTAAATTTTTATATTTTATGTATACATGTTGTAGAGTTTTTAATTTTGTGTGATATTTTCAGGGAAAAGTACAAACGGAGCATTTAAGGCAGAACAAGACTGGAGGAATGGTGTTTGACAATCACAATGATGAGATTTAATTCATTAGTGATGGCTGAGTAAGGAATGGATTCTTGAGACGCATCCTAATGGATTTATATACCAAGCGAGTGGCGTATTGCGTACACAATTCTGTTGCCTTAATAATTGCTTTCATTTACTTTTCGGTTGTGATTTCCTTAATTTTCGCCGACAGGATCCAGAATTTTTGACTTTCACGATATATTTTACTGTTTAGCTAATAATTGTCATTTGGGAGGTACTGGTACTATTATTACTCACCCTTTTTCAAGTTCTATAAATTCAGCTCGTTATTGCACTCTTGAAGACATCCAGATTTGAGAAAGAAATACATAAATTAAAAAAATAGAAGCAACTTCAATATTGCACTCCAGATGTGTGTTTTACGGTACTAGTGTTGGTTCTAAGCCATAATTCATTCGGGCAGCACAAGAATTGGGTAGAGTCATAGCTGAAAGGAATATACACTAGTATATGACGGTGGCAATCTTGGACTAATGGGATACGTTTCAAGGGCCGTACAGGAAGGAGGTAGTCAAGTTTTGGGAATCATCCCAAAACCATCGGCGGAGGCGAATCTTATAGGACCATCAAACGGAGAGGAACTTATCATGCCAGGTATGTCTGAACGACCGGTTGAAATGATTAATCATGATGATGCATTTATTGCTTTGCCAAGAGGCTTGGGTACGATGGAGTAAATTTTTACAGTGCTATCTTGGGCGAATTTAAACATACACCATAAACCAATTGGACTGTTTAATTTTGTTGAATTTTATGATTTTCTTTGTGTGTTTCTTGATGATGTCCGGAGAAATGGGTTCGTGTCAAAACCTGTAAAAGATATCCTCTTCATTGCCAGAACTACCAATGCTTTAATTGACCAACTCTTAGCTTTTGAACCACAAATTGACCATATCCTTTCCAAGATAAACTGGTCCGATAATGATCGTGGTAAGAAGCGTCAGAAAAATCTGGATCTTAACCTTTAATTTTCTTTTTAATTGTAGAATTTCAGCTAACCAGGTACTATATTCTAAACTCTTCTTCTACTTTTTAGACATTGGGGACAATGTCTTAATTAGGTTTGAGGGAGGGGAATAGTTGATTAGTATCTTATTTTTATTTTTTCGTTGTATTGTTTTTGCTTGTTTTTTAGTCAAGATATTTTCAAAAATTCGAAAAAAAATTGAAAAAAAATATATTTTGTTTTTTGTGTTTTTAACTTGACTAATCAGGTGAAATTGATGTGAGATAGATGTGTATGGAATTTCCACTCCTGAGACATATCTCAACCTATTTCGTAACAAGTTAATTTTTATTTATTTACTTTTGAATTATTTAATTTGTGAATTCTCCATAAAAATGATTAAATTGGATCTTCTATGCTCAGCTGACAGGTATTATCAATATGCATGGTAATATACGACCATGAGTTGTAATTGAAAAGTTTGTACTATTCAGTGCTCTAGTTTAATTAGATGAAACATCTAAAAAGTGATGGAATAATAATGCAAAAAAAAAATTTACATCTGAGATCCGAGTAATTAAGTCCGTATGAGTGTTTTAACACCTACTGCCCTAAAACCAACTGGTTTGGGAGTCACTGGCCCAAAGCTCGTTACATGGATTGAAGATGTTATATATATATATATAAAAAAGATATATGAAATCCGAGTAATTAAGTCTGTAAGGGTGTCTTAACACCCAGTGCCATTAGCCCTAAAGTCAACTGGCTTGGGAGTCACTGGCCCAAAGCTCGCTACATGGATTGAAGATATTGTAAATAAAAAAAAATCAAAAAAAAAATCAATTGCTAAAAAGGTGTGAATTCTGATATAACTTTAGGACAAAAATATTACTCTCTTTTCAACTGCACTTATGAATATTGTGGACACAATGATTTGATTAATACATTGTTGGTTGTGTATATGGAGAATGGTAAAAAATAATAGGAGAATTTACTTATTTGGTAATTTAGAAAGAAAGAAAACAACTACTAACTTGGATAAGAAGTTTCACTTGTTTAGTCACTAACTTGTTTATTCTCTTTTCTTTTGTCTTTTTACTTTTGTGTGCATTATATTGACGTTTGTGGGTATCGTCACTGTAAGCCCTCACGAGACTGCAACTCGTCCACTAGGGACACCTAGGGGTTTAAAGGCTTATTGCATACGCTAAATGCAATCGTGATCCCTACGAAAGTGGCTTAGTTTAATTTAGTTCATGTTGTTTATTTCATTTTCTATTTGTTTTGCTCGATGACTAGCAAAATGTTAGGTTGGGGGTGTGATGAGCGGAAAATATATCAATATTTACTGCCCCTTTGACCTAATATTTTCTATAGTTTCTCGAGTCTTTTGAACATTTTGATGTGTTTTAGTTTATTTTGCAGATAAAATAAAATTGGGACTCAATGGAATCAATCAGGACGAAATATGGAACAAATAAGGGCAAAAAATGGACTTGACATTGAATTTTAGAGGTTGGAATCTTGAAATGGCGTTCTAACGAAGTACAATTTCAGAAATTTCAATTTGCGTAAATTTCGTATTTTGGCCATAACGTTCTACTCCGATATCGGATTAAGGTGATTCAAGTTTCAGATTAAAGAAGACTCAAAGATCTACAATTTTTACGTTCATAATAATTTCGAATTCTGAAGTTTTCATGATCGAAATTGATAAAACATCTGGAAGTATGTTATGTGTAATTATTAAAGTCATTTTCAAAACAAAAATAAAATAAAATAAAATAAAAAATGGCAATTGTCAAACTTCCACCAAACATGCTTGCATGTTTGGTGGAGGATTTGGTGCCATGTTTTGTGTCATGTTTGGTACTATGTTGGTGGTATGTGTGGTGGAGAAATTGGTGGAGGCAAAATTTTACCTATAAATACCAAGCCATTTCATTTGTAAATTTCACACTTTCCATGGTTTCTTAATAAGAAATAAAGGATTGTATCTTGTGTGTTTTATTTAGTAGTTTTGTAATGTATTTTTATTTTTATTTTTAGAAATAATAGTTTTTTTTTTTTTACTTTCTTTTATGTTTAGTAGTTAATTTCCGCTGGGGGAAGGGTGAAACCTTAATATGATAAGGTAGATTAATCTCACTTAATTTATAATATGGAAATTGTAATTTAATAATATGGATTAAAGTTGACACCGCCTTAATGGCTGGTTTTATTTATTTGACATAATGTGACACCGCTTATATGGTCGGTCTTTAGGAGACAGATGATTACCGCATATATGGCTTGTTTATGGACAAAAAATATTTGACTTGAATGGGTAACACTAACAATTTCTATATTATAATAAAGTGAGATTTCTATATTTGAAATATTAAAGGTGACCCCCAACATTTTATTTTTATTCTAGGGAAGTGATGAAACACAATATTCACGAGTTTTATAATTGATTTAATTATTTTATGTGTGATGATTTGTCTTGTTTATTGAATCTTAAGCTTAATGCTTCTTGTTAACAGGCCATTAATAAGATTGATGTGGTAAACTTAATATGAACTTAGAAAATGGATTTTAGGTTTTAGCCTTAGATTCAATAGCTCACGATCTCACCTTGGAGTGAAAGTCTCTTAGGTAGATTTCCTTACAGGATATGAATATACTTGTCGGGCGGGGTAGCCATAATTGGAACTTGAACTTAATGAATTCAGATAACTTGGTTAACATAGTAATATGATTAATTGGGTTATTTTGGGTGTTTGCATCTGACCATCGGAAGAGGCTTTTGCATATCTTCGTGTTCCAGGTTAGCAAACTGATTTATTACACATATATAAGAGAATCAATTCATCATTAGAATAATATTGTGTGGAATCACAACCCTAGATATTTGTGCCTTTTGTTTATTTTCTTTAGTATTTTCTTTTGTGTATTTATTTATTTAGCAAATTCACATTCCCTGAAGCAATCATTCCCTTCTCCCTTTAATTAGATACTTGTAAATAAATAGTATCAATAATTAATAACAACAGTAGAAATTAAGTCCTCGTGGGATCGATATTCTTATACTACTTGAGCGATACGTGCGCTTGCGTTACGTGTGTGATTTCACCGATCAATCATCACATATGTTTAACAATCGTAGGCTATCCAAGTTGTGCTTAGGTAACATAGAATACACCGTCAAGTTTCTGAGGTGCACATCTCATATCGACATGTCCACGATTATTCATAACTGACGCGTGATGAGTGGTAAATCTATCATTATTTCCCACTCATTTAACCTTATATTTTGTATAGTTTCTTGAGTATTATGAATATTTTGATGTGTTTTGTGTTATTTTGTAGATAAATAAAATTTCAGGACATTCTGGAGGTGATTTGGGCCAAAACAGTGAAAATTGGACGAAAATGGCAATTCAGTAAATTATCCGCGTCGCGACGCCAAGACCTTCAGCGTCGCGACGCCTAAAATACGCCGAACAGTGCTAACGTGCGCCGGGTCCACAAATCAGAATATGAGAAAAGTTTGACTTTGCTAACGTGCGCCGTGCCACGTGTCACCATCACAGCCGATCTGCTAACATGCGACGTGCCACATATCAGCATCCTACGGTGCCGACAGTCATCATCGCCACGTGTGCCATGTGTCACTCCACGTCATTGCCGCGTCATCAGCCACATCACCAGGTTGACCAAGTCAAACTGCCACCTCACCGTCACGTCATCATCAGCGAATCAGGAAGTGCCATGTGTCGCAATCCTACGGTGCCGACAGTCTCTTTCCCACGTGTCGCCACGTCTCCGCCAAGTCACCGCCACGTAAGCATCAATTATTGAGTATCTAATCCTTATCTGACACGTGGCGGATAAGAATCTCATCGACCAATCAGAAGCCGCCACATGTCACAATAATTGAAGCCCAACCACCTCGCCACGTGTCACCTTATCAGCTTATCCAGAATCTTCAAACCGGCGAACCAGAGCGTGCCACGTCGACAAAAGCTGGCGTAGCGACGCTGAAGGCCCTGGCGTCGCGACGCGGGAAGCCTACCGAGGCCTATAAATTGAGCTCGAGATTTCAGAATTCATTGTACCACACTCTCTCTTATATTCTATCTAAAGAGAGAGTTTCTCTCTCTACTTTCTTTTAATTTTTAGTTTTTTAGTTTTGTAATTAATTTTAATTACGTTTTGTAATAATAGTAATTTACTTGTTTTTTACTTTTTACAGTTTTTACTATTTACCATGAGGAGGTAACTTCTCCAACTAGGGTGAAAGGTAATTCTTTTACTGTTACTATTTAGATTAATCTCCCTTAAAAATAATATATTCACTATTTAAAATATTGACTTAAAAAGGATACCGCCAGATTTGTCGGTTGGTAATTCATTTTAATCTGGTTTAAACCTGACTAATAAAGGATACCGCCAGATTGGTCGGTTGGTAATTTAATTTTGGTTCCGCCTTTATGGCTGGTTGGACTTAATTTGACTTAATCATGTTACCGCCTATATGGCTGGTTAGAAAAAGAACCACAAGTTTATATATTATTTTATGGGAGATATCTAAATTAGTAGTAGTAAAAGTAATTCCTTTTTACATTAGCATTTTATTTTATTGTAATTCACTTTTCAGTATTTACTTTACCACATTTTTACTTTATGTCTTTTATTTTCAAGTTTTTACTAGCCCTAGTTATGTGTTGTAACTAAATTAGTTATCTAGGGTTGTGATGAATTTTAATATCACCGTTTTATAAGGGGTTAAATTATAGCTTGGGTAATATAAAGATTATTTATTGAGTCTTAATCTTAATGCTTTTTCATTAACTGGCCATTAATAAAATGATCTGGTAAATCTAAAATGAACTAGACATAGGGATTTTAGGTTTCAGCCTTAGACTCAATAGCCCACGATCTTCCTTGAGGATAGAAACCTTTAATAGATTTCCTTACAGGATAGGAATATACCTGTCGGGCGGGGGTAGCCATAATTGGAACCTAAACTTAATGAATCCAGATAATTTGGTTGACATAGACATATGGTTTAATTGGGTTAAACTGGGTATTTATGACTGACCATCGACAAAGGCTTACACATAATTTAGTGTTCCAGGTTAATAAATCAATATATTCCCAAAGATAACCACTTCATCTTTAAAATGATATTGGAAGAAATCACAACCCTAGAGATTAGTTTTTAATATTGAATTTTCTTAAAA
>SKCR01031343.1:0-16560 GCA_019454045.1 Zanthoxylum bungeanum | reverse complement strand
TAGTCGGATGGTACACCTCCATAAGATTGACATCTTTATGGGGTGAGATCAGAAACCCATACCCTAGGTTATTTTCTGACTCTATCTGATCTACTAGTTTCTTGTGTATTTGAAGATTAATGGTATAGATTCATCATAGATGAACTATTTGTGTTCCATTAAGGACTTCGTGCCTTGAACAGTATTACTCCGATTTTCATCGAGTATCACTATCCTCCCACTGACCACTGCATATCGGTATTCCTCTTAGGAAAACCGCATGGTGAGCAACAATCACATTGTTCTCATGTGAGATTTACAAGTAATATATTTAAGTTTCCCTTAGGATAACCTATATTGGCACTTATCCAATTTGGGTCTTTTAGTTTGGTATCATCCAAACGTTATGCCTGGCATACCCAAATTATCAGGAATGAGAAACCCCGTTTCTTTCCTGTTCATATCCTATATGATATCTGTCAAACAGATTTATATGGAACCTTATTCTAAATAAGTTTTGCACTGTTAATACATATCCTATTGAAGGAAACAGTAGCTCAGAGCGACTCGTGATAAACCTTATCATGTCCAACAAAATTCGGTTTTATTTCGGACACACCGTCTAACTGACGTGTCTCGGGAGGAGTCCTCATATGAAAGAATACCGTACTCTTTCATTTACGTATGAAACTTACTGCTTAAGTATTATTTTCCATTACGGTCTTATCGTGGCGGAATAATACTATAGCCGATCTGTTTATTTACTTCGTGTCGAAACTTCAATAGTTTCCGATCTGTGTTCTTCAAAAGAAACACATAACCACAACGTGATGCCACATCCGTTAATGTCACGAAATATTCATGTTCACATCTAGCCTAGCTAGATATGGGCCCACTATCTTCACAATGAATAGTGCTAACAGATCGGTGGCTTTCACACTATTACCAAGTAAATAGTGTTTTAGGTGTTTTACCTAACAAACTAGATTCGTAGACTTTATTTGAATAGTCAAATCAGTCATAGTACCCACTCTTCAAAAGTGTGGATATAGGAGTCTTGTTTAATTGTGTCCCAGACATCAATGCTACAATTAAGTTTCAACTGATCAAATCAGATTTGAGCTATTTATTTGTCATATCATATATTGAGATTTATTTATATTCAAAATATAAATTCCGTTATTTACATCTAATGTATTTATCTCAGTATCATCTTTATATAATGAAACACTTAGTGTTCTAGAATATAAAGGTTTTATCCGCATCGGATTAAACACTAATATAGAGATAATGTCTCTAGTCAAACTAGTTACATGATAACATTTCCTAATTTAAGTACATACCCAAAGGGTAGTTCCTAAACTTAGGTATCTACGGTCGAAACAGCGACTTTCGTCCCGTTTCCGATTCGCAGAGAAATCTCGGCTTGAAGTCAGTATCCAGCTCATAGCGGATTCTGAACATCAATACATATATTTTATGTACAACACTTAGTATTTAAAATCCAATTTCAATACTAGTAGTGAACATAACTTTGGCAAATATTTTTAAAGTTAGAGCCTCGCCCTTTCTTTAATTCCTTCGTGTCTTCCATATCCAAATGGTAGTCACTTTGGGATATGTCAATTATCTTTTCAATATTTCACAAACCTTTGGCAAGCCTTGGGTTTTAGAATATCGAAATGATGTGCACTTTGTGCAACTTGCCCAATGCAAACTTTGACTTTAAAATAGATTTATTGTCAAGTATTTTAATTAAGCACTAAAGTCATCATCACATAAATCTTCCAAAGATTTTATGCTCTACTTATTTGCTTAATTATCGGCCTAGATATAACAAGTTATTTTATCCAATAAAGTAACCTATTATTAATTCCCAATGAAAATTAAATCATTTAAATATTCAACTTTTCATTTTTATCTTGATTACAATAGTCCAACTATTTAATCAACGATTATTGGTACTATATATATTATAATGATTATAATAGTCCAACTATATAATCAAATATAATCCAAATTAATTAACCTCAATTACATTGATTACTATAATCCAATTATAAAATCAACTGTAAACTGAAATTAATTAATCCAAATATATTGATTAATATAATCCAATTATATATAATCAAGTATAATACAGTCCAACTGTTTAAAAACAACAATTTAAATATTAGTCCAACTAACATTTAATATTACGACGAAATAATTTGAATGAGCGCGTATAGCGAGTAATTGAATGAATATTGCAAATTCAATACTTGCCTCCCACTATTTTTCGTCGAGCCTCTAACCCTCTGTCGAGTACTCGAGCAACCGTGTTTCCTAGTGGGCTAGGATCCCGTTAAAGTATCACACAATCTTGACTTTGGCCAACAAATTGTATGATAATTAACTAGGTAGATCTCGAAGATCAATTGGATCTCATCCAACTCCTAGATCCAGTAGGTGGACATCCAAGTCCGAAACATATATCTTATATATGCCTATATATCGAATATATACCCTAACCTTTTTCCTCTGAATCAACTAGGCCTTGGCTTTGGCACAACAAACCTAATGATCCCAGTCAAGCGTGGACCCATTGACCATGGAAGCTTCGTAATCAATGTCGTTGGACAAGAAGTGGTCTTGACTTTGGCCAACAAACCACAACTTGGACAAGACACCAATATGGAACAAAGCCTCGTGATTCAAACACATCTTCGACGGACAAGGGCTTGACTTTGGCCAACAACCCATGCCAATCTAGGATCTTGAGCAAGAATCACTCAATGGAAGGAAAAGACGCATGATATTTGATGAGGGCTTTTCGCGTGCAAATTGGCTACCAATTTAATTATCTTTGTTAAGGTCTCATCATCATACACCCTTAAACATGCATTCTAAATACATAATAAAGCGAGTATGAAAATAAATAATAATGATATGCGGATGGATACTTTACATTGATCCTAGATCAAATCTCTCCCTTTCTCACTCAAGCTAGCACTTGTACTACTTCTACCCGTTACACTACACTTCTAAAGAAACCTCATTTACATTGAGGGGAATAGGTGAGAAGAGAATACAAAGAGAATAGAGGTGATAAGGCTGGACACGCAGGTCCAATTTAATAAATCGAATTTATTACAACAATTTCTAAAATTGCCCCACCCATCTAATATCCATCCGATATACATATATTCATGCATCACAACCATGTATTCACACATAAGCATGATATCAATCAATCTAATCAAATTAATTAATCTGATAATTATGTGATCATCCAATGTTCAAACAACGATTTTATTTTGCTCGAGTCAAACTCGTTTTTTGCGAATAAGTACTTAAAGTACGAATTCCGGAATTAAATTAAACTACATAATTAAATCCAATTCAATTTGTATTTAATTCTAATTCACTATTTAATTCCAAATTAAATATCACACTTTATTAATAAACCTTTACGACTTAAATTCCAAATTTAATCGTTATGGGTCTCAAAGACCGATTAATATCCAATATTAAATTAATTAAAGTCTAATGGGCTTTTAATTAATTTCTTAAGGCGTGGACTTTTGGTCAACTCGAGTCAAACCGAATAACCAAAATCCAATCCGGGAGTTACCCCATAAGCCTAGAAATCAATCTTGGCCCATTAGGCCCAATTAAACTTTAAAGGTCCAATAGTCGCATTTGGGCTTTATGGAAGCGGTTTTGGGCCCAATTGGATCCAACCAATTTCGCCTAAACCCAACTTTGTACAACAAAGCCCAACAAGCCCAATTACAACAATTTAAGCTCAATTTCCAAAATTAGCTCAATTAATTAAATTACACAAATCCAATTTCGCAATTTAATTACCTAAAGTGTATATCATGATTAATCACCCAAATTAACATTTCTAAAACATCAATTCATACAATTAATCATGCTCATTTTCATCATCACATGTCCAACACATTTTGATTAAAATAAACCCATATACATGCTACATTAAGTCTTGGCCAAAGGGGATTTTAATGTCCAACTTTAAACCCAATCCAATTGAATCCAAATCAACATTAAATCAACATCCCCAATTGTTTTCAAGTCATCCAATGAATCAAAAAACAAAATACCAAGACAATAAGGGCACTTCATCAATTCGGACAACACAAGCATTTTGGGGAAATTTGTTCCAAACATAATTTCATCAAATTGATCCAATCAATTATCAATTAAAACATATTCAAGCATACTTAATCATCCAATTTCATAATTACATGCTCAAATTCATTTTACCCAATTTCATGCTAAATAACATTCTTGGCAATTTGGGGATTTTACATCCGATTCGAATTCAATCCAATTGATTCCGCAATCGACATTAAATCATCATCCCAAATGATTTCCAACACATCCAATTGTCAAAAATCAAAAATCCCAAGACATTAAATTAATTGTCAAATTCGGCCAAGGTGATAAATTTGGGGGAAAATGTTCCAAACATTATTTCAACAAATTGATCCAATCAATCCTCAATAATAACACATTTAAGCATACTAATCAATCCAATTTCATTAATCATGCTCAAAATCAACTTTGCCCAAATTTTAGCCCTAACTTTTTCATGCTTTTCACCTAAGCTCTTGATGCCATTGTTGAGTTTTCTAAGGGTCCCAAGATCAAAATACAAGCATGAATCACAAGTGAATACAACGACGAAGTTGCGGAATACTTACATCGAGCGGTTGAGTGACGAATTGGGCAACAAAAACGAGCTCATTGCCCTTCATGAACTGCTCACGCAGTAGCAGCAAAACACAGCCACTGGTTCGGTTTTGGTCACCAAAATCAAGCTCCAAGCTTTCTGAAATGGTTCCCAACTCATGGGTATACTTCCGTACCACCTTCGCATTGATCTCGGAGTGTGCTAGCACTCTTGTTTTGCCATAAAACACACTTGCTTCCCTCCATTTTTCCTTTGTTTCTCTCGGCAGTTCACTGCCTCAAGAAGAAGAAGAATGGCATGAGTGAAGAGAGGAAGAATAAGAGGAGAGAGAGAGGAGGGAAAAATGTATACGGTTTTTGTGTGTAATTTGTATCTAATACACATGAAATGAATTTCCATTTCAATTCACACACATTTGGCTTTAATTGCCAACCACACACATCACTCATCACATCAAGTCAACTCAATCAAGTTGTCAAGTCACATCACTCAAAGTGACAAGTGATTTGACGCTTGATGCGACTAATGATTTGACGCTTGATTTGACTTGCGTGCCGCACTCGAATTCGAAATGCGAATGCGCTCGCAAATAATCTCGGGCTCGGATTCGCTAATTCTAAATTAATAAATTTTCGTTGCGTCGTAATTAAATGATTACGCCTAGCAAAATCACTATTCACGTCGCTAACGAATTAATTCTAAATTAACTCGTTCGCCCGAATTAAAATCTAATTTCAATTCCGCGTCGAAATCCAATTTCCTTTAATATATCAAATATATTAATTAATCGATTAATTCCAAATTAATCGTTCTCTCTCTTTAAATGATATTTTATCCCAGATAAAATATCTCCGCAATTAATCCCAGATTAATTTTCTCTCTCATCTAAATAATCCCAGATTAATTAAAAGTGCGAGTCATACGTCATCGGTGAATCTTTGGGAAGCGACCCATGAGATCCCCGGATTAGTTGGCAGTAAATACGGTCGTCGGAGTATCCGAATCACGTACGTACCAAGTACTACGTTCTACCGATTTACGAGACAAGGTCGACTCCTAGCAAAGCACGATGTCTACCAAATTCTCCGGTCATATTCATCTAAGAATATTAAGATCTGTTTCAAGCGTAGTATACCATTGTATTGTGTATATCGGTCCAGTATCGAATAGTCACGTGCTAGGGCTGGGGCTGGATAAGTGTCTGCCCCGTCCGAAGCACATGTCGGATGTCTGGTAACATAGTCTCTATAATCGGATATTCATGACCTGGTCACAATATCCCGATTGGTTGCGCAACACTCAAGAGCACTAGCACCGTATCCTGCGTGACATCATCTCCAATATGACTGAAGTGATACTTCCATCTTGACATCACACCCAATACACTACGACTCTCTGATAAACCCAGAAGTGGTGCACACAGAACCGGTTAAAGCCCTACACACCAAGACCAAAGTCTATCGATTATCGTAAGTATTAGCGATGTAAGTCTCAGGTTAAGACTATACACACCTACCTTGATTTCGGCCTCCCATAGACACATAGTCATTATACCAATGGGATTCCAAGGGGTCTATCCAGAGCGAAGCTGTTTCCCGTACCATCGGTGAAACACAACCTCATATTGCACTTGCATAAGTATCATATACTTATATATATGAGAACTATGCCGTTGTGCCCTCACAACGCGCACAAGTGCAATACTAGCCTATTCTGCATTATCGATGTCCAGTCTCGATAATACTCCGGCTAGGGATATTTAATGATTAATCCTTCGGGGACTGATACTGTCTCATATCATTCTCAATCCAGGAACTAATCATAGGGACCTCTCTTCATTTATATATCTATGGTGATCTAATCACAAATGATGAGAGTGCAATTTCCTTGTCACATAGTTAATTTGTACAACAACACCATGATCTGTACAAATAGTGACGCTATGGGTCATATTATCCAACATTGCTCACCAGGATTTGTCTGATATCTGTTTGTTATGCTAAGAGCATAAGAGACATCAGGTCTTGTACATAGCATGGCGTACATGATCGATCCTATTGCTGAAGCATAAAGGATCTTACTCATACGCTCTCTATTTGACGGAGTATGTGGACATTGCTCCTTAGATAATTTGATTCCATGACAAGTAGGTAAATTACCTCTTTTGGAATCTTCCATTTTGAATCTTTTCAAAACTTTATCTATGTACATAGATTGAGAAGGTCCTAACAACCTCTTAGATCTATTACGGTAGATATTAATGCCAATGATGTAGGCTGCTTCTCCCAAATCTTTCATGGAGAAATTCTGAGATAACCATTGCTCGGTGGCTTGCATCATGGGAATATCATTCCCAATGATTAATATGTCATCGACATATAATACAAGAAATACAATAGCACTCGTCTACATTTTTGATGAAGTCAAATTCTTTTATTGTGTCATCAAATCATATATTCCAACTTCTGGAGGTTTGCTTGTGTCCATAAATGGATCGTTTAAGCTTGCATACTTTATTATGATCATCGTTAGATGCAAACCCCTCAGGTTGTGTCATATAGGCTTCCTCTACGAGGTTCCCATTAAGGCAAGCTGTTTTGACATCCATCTGCCAAATCTCATAATCAAAGTGTGCAGCTAGTGCCAGTAAAATTCGAATGGAATTTATCATTGCAACATGCAAGAAGGTTTCGTCATAGTCAATTCCTTGGATTTGTCTATAACCTTTCGCCACAAACCTAGCCTTATAGGTTTGGATGTTGCCTTCTGCATCAGCTTTACACTTGTAAATCCACTTGCAGCCTATGGGTTTTATCCCTTCAGGTGCATCTACCAAGTCTCAGACTTGATTCTGATACATAGAGTCTATTTCGGATTTCATGGCCTCAAGCCACTTGACTGAATCAATGTCACGCATTTCTTCCTCATAACTGGTAGGATCGTCATTATCAATGACCTGATCATGTTCCTCATCAATATGGAAACCATATCTTTCCCTACCAGACCTTCTGAGTTCATAACCTTGTGGTTGTTCCGTCGCTACCCTTTTGAGGGGCATGGGGTTTAGTTCTATGTTAGTTTGTTCTTCTCGTACCTCATCGAGGTCAAGTCTACTTCCACTATATTTCTTGATAAGGAATTCATTCTCTAGAAATTTAGCATTTCGTGAGACAAATGTTCTTTGTTCATTTGGGACGTAAAACACGTATGCTCTTGAGTTCAAGGCATATCCTACAAACTTACATTTAACTGCCCTATCATCCAATTTGTTAGTTTGTGTGAGCTTGACATATGCGTCACATCCCCAAACTCATATATAACTAAGACTAGGACGTTTCCCAGACCATAACTCATATGGTGTTTGACAAACAGTCTTGGAAGGAACTTGGTTTAGTAGTAGTGTTGTAGTTTCTAAAGCAAGACCCCAAAATGAAAGAGGTAGATCCGTGCCCGGCATTATTGATCGGACCATATCTAATAATGTCTGATTTCTCCTTTTGGAGACCTCATTATGTTGTGGAGTTCCCGGAGGAGTCCACTGGGAAACAATGCTATTTTCTCTCAAGTAATCTTGAAATTCGTTGCTTAAGTATTCAGCACCTCGGTCAGACCTTAGTGACTTAATACTTTTATTAAGCTGGTTTTCTACTTCAGCATTGAAGTCTTTGAATTTCTCAAAGGCTTCAGATTTGTACCGCATAAGGTACACATACCCATATCGCGAATGATCATCGATAAAGATAATGAAGTAGGAGAATCCACCTCTAGCGTTGACTAACATTTGTCCGCATACATCAGAGTGTATGAGTTCTAATGTCTCCGCTGCACGCTATCATTTACCTTTGAAGGGTAATTTGGTCATTTTACCAAGTAAACAAGACTCACAAGTTCCATAAGGTTTATATTTGAAGGGTTTGAAATACCCATTCTTATGTAGCTTAGTTAATCTTGTTTCATTGATATGACCTAAGCGACTGTGCCATAGAAGTGATTCATTGAGATTATTCAAGTTAACGTTGTATATATTAGAGGTTGAACATTCTTTGTTAGTTTTTAAGACATAGATACCATTATTCAAAATACCATCTCCATAATTTATTTCATTGAAATAAATAGAACATTCATTACAACTTATTAGGGATGAAAAGCCTTTATTACGTAAAGAAGAAATTGAAATGATGTTCTTTACTAGAGAAGGTACATAAACACAGTCTTCTAAGTCTAAAACTAAACCATTCGGCAAAACCAATGAATAAGTCCCCACGCACAATGCAGCCAGTTTTTCTCCATTACCCATGTGTAAGTCAACCTCCCTGTGACGGAGTCTCCTACTGTTTCTCAGCCCTGCACATTGTTACACAAGTGAGTCCCACAACCGGTGTCAAGCACCCAAGTAGAAGGTTCATAGTTTTGAGAATATAGTTCAATCATATACAACATACATGAAGCATTGGGCTTCTTGGCCTATTGGGCTTCCCTAGCTTCCTTGGCTTTCAAGGATCTGCAGTCTTTCTTCCAATGACCATTCTTTCCACAAAAGAAACATTTCACATTTCCATTTTTCTTCTCCACCTTACCATTGGGCTTTAGGTGATCTGGAGCCTTGGCCTTGCCCATATTTTTCTTTGGGCCTCGTGGCTTCAGGTCCGTACCCATAATCATGACGGAGGTTTTAAGCTCCGGTTTCAAGTCCTTCTCTGCTTGCTTTATCAGATTGTGCAATTCTGCTAAAGTAGCTTCTTTATCAGACAATGAAACTGCATAATAAAGTTAGAGAATTCTTTTGGTAAGGATTGAAGAATTAGATCGTGACATATCTCATGATCCATGATTAACCCGAAGTTGGCCAATTTTTCAATGTGGCCAATCATCTTAAGTACATGTCCACTAACAGATCCTTCCTTATACCTTGTTTGGAATAAGGCACATGACACTTGGAATCTCACGGTATGAACGAAAGTTGCATACAACTCCTTCAAGTGAAAAATGATGGTTTGAGTATCCATATCTTCGTGAGCTTTCTGAAGTTCGTCCGACATAGAGCCAAGCATTATGCAAACTGCTTGCTCATCATCATCAACGTGTTTCTTCCCAACATCAAATGTATCTTGGTCAGCATCTTCTGCGGGTTCAGGGGGAAATGGTATTTCAAGAACATAGAAAATATTTTCTTGTCGTAAGACAATTTTAAGGTTTCTAAACCAGTCATTGTAGTTGTCCCCTTTGAGTTTATGCTAATCAATGATGGAACGAAGTGATACTCTGTTTGCCATTTGAATGTTTGTGAAATATTTTAACCCATCTGTTAAGAGAAAATATTAAAATTAGGAATATGTTTTCATTAATGTTTCTTAATAACATTGGCTTTTAATATTATGAAGTTGCTCCCACTCAATTGTTTTAAATTTTAAGCAAATCGCATCAACCCCAATATGATGGATTTCTTATGGGTAAGGATCCCATTATCATCATTTCATAACTCCGACTAGGGCCGGTCGTTATAAAATATGATAATTAGGTAGGTTCCTAACCAATTTATGATATAAATCACAATTCCTTGATCATTGGGTTGGGCAATCAAACATGTCATAGCTTATGCTAGTCCTTGTGGACACCCAATCTTTGCCACTAAGTTATAAGACCACGCCTAAGGGTCGTTGCATCTTATGACTCAGAAAAGTCAAACCATTGTCAATAGTACGATTTAGGGACAAATTGGTATTGGTCAGTCTGGTAAAGCCTAGTCCTGCCAATACGGTTTAAGCCCTTTGGGTCCATACTTTACAATTGGAGGTAAATTTTAGACTTAAATTATTATTGAGGATTTTAGCAAGTTTAAGTGAATAACTGTCAAATGGATTCCTCTATTGAAAATTGCCCAGATGGAGGGTGGAGCGAACTCTCTTAAATACCCTTACCTCTTAGGCTATTATTACCTTGGTGACAGGAATAAACAATAGATCCTCCAAATTAGTCCAACACTTTAAATATGCTTTAAGGTAATCTTTGAGTAAATGATCATCTAGATGTCTTCATAGCTTTTCCTTTTGGCTATAAAAAGGTAGTGAGTGAAGGAAGACACCAAATCATTATCTAACTCTAGTAATACCTTTGGTTAAATAATGAATTAGAAACCTAAGAGAACTATTATGCCATATAAATCTATCATCCCACAAATAAGTTTCGCCTAGGGTAGGTCGAGTATTTACATGATAGATCGAGACAATCTCAATTTATTAATATATGTTGGAATAACTCTTATTCTTATATTAACCAACCACCGTTTGATTTGATCAAGAAATTTCGATTAACATTTAATCGTTCATTTGTGAGTGTGACCCGTTGTTTCGGAGCCCTTGAACTTAACTAGTGATGTGCCGTCGTAGGGTAGGTTAGTTCACCAGATACATATATAGTCTATATCCTCTCGGAATTCAAACTTCATATTGACCCAAAATGGACATCATTCCTAGGGGGACGAAAACAAAAATGTCTCGAGATGTCATTTGATCTCATATTTTTGAACTAACAATGGAGATCATGGGATATATTGTAGTATATACCTCTCTCACTCACTATTTTAACTTTAAGGTTTCTATTTAAAATATCTAATATTTTGATTTACTAGTGTGAATAAATTTATGCGCTGCTAAAACATAATTTTCATTTACACTAGTGCACTATTAGTGATCTTAATTAACCCCATGCGTCCCTAGCCGAACAAAAATATTTGGGGTCGTTACAAATTCTCCCCCTTAAAATGATTCGTCCTCGAATCAAAATGTTTAAAGGATATGGTGTGTACCTTCATCCGCCAAGAGTTCGGGATATAGCTCTCTTATGGGTTCTTCCAGTTCCCAAGTAGCCTATTGTTCCTTATGATGTTGCCAAATCACTTTGACTGAAGGAACCCATCGAAATCGTAGATTTCTTGTCTTTCTACCCACAATAGCTACTGGTTGTTCCGAATAAGATATGTCTCGATGGATATCAACTGTCTGGGGCTCCAACACATGAGATTCGTCACGTAAATACTTCCGTAACATAGATACATGAAAATCTGGATGTATCTTGTCCATGTTAGGTAGAAGCGTCAGTTCATAAGCTCTTCCTCCAACTCTCCGAAGTATCTGAAACGGTCTAATAAATCTAGGGCTGAGTTTACCCTTTTTTGTCAAATCTCATGACTCCATTAAAAGGAAATACCTTTAGAAACACGAAATCCCCTACCTGAAACTCCAAATCCTTCCTTCGGTGATCTGCATAACTCTTTTGGCAACTCTGAGCCGTCCCCAACCTTTCTCTGATCAACTTTACTTTCTCCACAACATCTTGTACCAAATCTGGTCCTAATAACTTATGCTCCTTAACTTCAAACCATCCAATTGGTGATCTTCACTTTCGTCCATACAAAGCCTCGAATGGTGCTATTTGAATACTTGCCTGATAACTATTATTATAAGCGAATTCTATAAGTGGTAAATAGTGGTCCCAATGACCCTCAAAATCAATCACACAAGCCCAAAACATGTCTTCTAAGGTCTGTATGGTGCGTCTAGGCACTGCATTTTTGCATATAAGTCCCAATGATGAGTCTCGTACGGAGGCACTACCCTTTAAGTTGCGGAAGTCGCGGGAAATGAATATCGGAAAGGGAAATTCAGAATAAGTATGTCATCAAATTCAATTCACATGTTCACTGCTTTCACGTTCGTGCTGCGTTCATGAGCACATTCGAACGTCAAGCAGATTGCGGGCGTTCGTGTAGCATTCGAATCGGCGTTTGAACGGTGTCGGTACTTCTGGTTTTGCTGCTAGCCTCAAGCCCAAGCCCAATTAGCCCATCCAAAAAAATAATTAAAATATTTAAAATACATATTACAAATTAAATTAAATTAAATAAATCAAATCAAATCCCTTCCCTAATCAAACACCAATTAAGATATTCACTCCCTAAATTAAACACATCTTTTCCTTCCATAATCCAATCAAAACGCTTCCTTTTTTTGGAGGATTCCCTTCCTTACCTAGAAACCCCAACCCTTTCCTATAAAAAGAAGCCCAAACCAACCTTAGAACCCTAGCTCATTCTCACAAAAACAAAAAGATAATAACCTAGAATTCACGCCAAGGCAAAAAGTGCGTCCTACTAAGATCAGAAATGATGATTTGGTACTTAAGCAGTCAAGGCCGTCGATGACAGACCCAAGAGGAAAGTTCAGACCCAACTGGGAAGGACCCTACATAGTGTAGAAAGTAATGGGAAATGGGGCAGTGAGACTGTCAGATTTGGAAGGGAATGAGTTCACTAAGCCGATTAATGTGGACAGATTGAAGCAATATTTTACCTGAGAAAGAGAAGACCTAGCAGAAGACCTAACCAAATGAAATAAGAAATTCGTTCATGCATGCATGCATACATGTGACGAATTTGCATTCCTTTTTGTGTTTGTTCTTTTTTGTAATCACATATTTCAAAGAAGAAGAGAAAACGATAAAAGAAAGCTAACCAGAAGCAGCAATAATACAGTGTCATCAGTTTTAGGAATAAACCAGTATCAGTTTTGGGGATGAGTCCCAGGGTCGTGACCCACATCAGCATCAGTTTTGGGGATGAGTCCCAGGGTCGTGACCCACATCATCATCAGTTTTGGGGATGAGTCCCGAGGGCGAGGCCCACATCAGCATCAGTTTTGGGGATGAGTCCCGGGGGCGAGGCCCACATCGGCATCAGTTTTGGGCATGAGTCTCAGACCCACATCAGCATCAGTTTTGGGGATGAGTCCCAGGGTCGTGACCCAAATCAGCATCATTTTTGGGGATGAGTCATAGGGTCGTGACCCACATTGTTAACGGTATTGGGATGCGCCCCAGGGACAAGGCCCCCGTTATCGGTTGCAGTTATTGGGATGCGTCCTAGGGTCGATGGCCCCTACATCATCAGTTTTGGGGATGAGTCACAGGGTCGTGACCCACATTGTCAGCGGTATTGGGATGCGTCCTAGGGTTGAGGCCCTCATTATCGGTTGCAGTTATTGGGATGCGTCCCAAGGTCGTTGGCCCCATATATCATCAACTCAGCTCGAAGCAGCAGGCAAGTCAGGTGGCAGCTGGCGAGCCAGGTAAGTAAAAAATGCATTGCATAGACTTTGATAGGATTGTCATTGTCACACACTACACAAGTCCCATCAAAGTGGGGGCGACTGTAGGCACTGCATTTTTGCATATAAGTCCCGATTATGAGTCTCGTACAGAGGCACTACTCTTTAAGTTATTGAAGTCGCGGGAAACGAATGTCGGAAGGGGAAATTCGGAATAAGTATGTCATCAGATTCAATTCACATGTTCACTGCTTTCGTGTTCGTGCTGCGTTCATGAGCACGTTCGAATGTCAAGCAGATTGCTGGCATTCGTGAAGCGTTCTAATCGGTGTTCGAAAGGTGTCGGTACTTCTGGTTTTGCTGCTAGCCTCACGCCCAAGCCCAATTAGCCCATCCAAAAAAATAATTAAAATATTTAAAATACATGTCACAAATTAAATTAAATTAAATTAAATTAAATAAATCAAATCAAATCCCTTCATAATCTAATCAAATCCCTTCCCTAATCAAACACCAATTAAGATATTCACTCCCTAAATTAAACACATCTTTTCCTTTCATAAACCAATCAAAACACTTCATTTTTTTGGAGGATTCCTTTTCTTACCTAGAAACCCCAACCCTTGCCTATAAAAAGAAGCCTAAACCAACCTTAGAACCCTAGCTCTCTTCCTTTCAACTTGCACGACTTGAGTATATTTGACATCAACTCAACCAAAACAAACGCATTTAACCTTGGCACGCCTGAAAGCCCCAAAGAGGTCTTAATTGCAAGTGAGGTTACCTTTGAAAAGCGGGAGAAATTAGAGGACATGTTAGTCAAATATGCTAAAGTATTCGCTTGGTCCTACGAGGCCATGCCCTGAGTGGATATAAGTATCGCACAACACATGATACCAACTTATCCGAACATGAGGCCAGTAAAGCAGAAGCTCCGAAGGATGAGACCTGAGTGGGCCGAGAAAGTTAGAGAAGAAGTCAAGAAACAGATAGATGTGGGATTTCTGGAAGTAGTGAAGTACCCCGAGTGGTTGGCAAACATTGTGCCAGTGCCAAAGAAAGATGGGAAGGTCAGAATGTGTGTGGATTACAGAGACCTTAACAAAGCTTGCCCGAATGACGATTTCCCTTTACCTCATATAGATGTGCTAGTTGATAGTACGGCTTTATCTGCCATGTACTCATTCGTAGATGGGTTCTCTCGATATAATCAAGTTCTTATGGCTGAAAAAGATAAGCATAAGACTACCATTGTCACGGAGTGGAGTACATATTGCTAGGTAATGCCGTTTGGACTTAAGAATCCATGAGCCACTTACCAGCGGATGGCCACTACATTATTCCATGACCTGATGCATAAGAAGATTGAGGTATACGTAGATGATATCATGGTGAAGTCAGAGATAAGAAGCGGACACATAGAAGTACTGGAGAAGTTCCTTGAATGAGTCGACAAATACAACCTGCGGTTAAATCCCAAGAAGTGCATGTTTGGAGTAACATCAGGAAAGTTACTAGGACACACGGTGGGAATGGGAGGAATAGAAGTAGACCTTGAGAAAATGAAAACGATTACTGAGATGCCTGCGCCAAAGACAGAGAAAGAAGTGAGAGAATTCCTCGGGAAAATTCAGTACATCAGTCGGTTCATCGCCAAGTTGACGTCAGTATACGAGCCTATCTTCAAATTATTGAGGAAATACCAGCCAGTGAAATGGAATTAGCAATGCCAATAAGCTTTCGACAAGATCAGGGAATACTTGGTGAAACCACCTGTCTTGAAACCTCTAAGACCGGGCAAACCCTTGATACTGTATTTGGCCATAGAACCCGAAACACTGGGGGCGATGATGGTACAAGCAGATGAGACGAGGGTAGAGCATGCAATCTACTACCTCAGTAAGAAGATACTTCCGTATGAAGCCCGCTACCAAGAAGTGGAGAAGATCTGTTTGGTAGTAGTGTGGGCGTCCAAAAAACTACGTCATTACTTCCAATCGTACAAGATCCAAGTAGTAGCAAAGGAGAATCCCTTGAATTATCTGCATTTGGTGCCTTCTGTTGGACAAAATGACCCATAGCGTCACTATTTGCACAGATCATTGTGTTGTTGTAGCAAATTAACTATGTAACAAGGAAATTGCACTCTCGTCATTTGTGATTAGATCACCATAGATATATAAATGAAGAGAGGTCCATATGATTAGTTCCTGGATTGAGATGATATGAGACAGTATCAGTCCACGAAGGATTAATCATTAAATATCCCTAGCCGTAGTATTATCGAGACAGGACATCGATAATGCGGAATAGGCTAGTATTGCACTTGTGCGTGTTGTGAGGGCACAACGGCATAGTTCTCATATATATAAGTATTGGATACTTATACAAGTGCGATAGGAGGTCGTGTTTCACCGATGGTACGGGAAACAGCTTCGCTCTGGATAGACCCCTCGGAATCCCATTGGTATTATGACTATGTGTCTATGGGAGGCCGAAATCAAGGTAGGTGTGTATGGTCTTAACCTGAGACTTACATCGCTAATACTTACGATAATCGATAAACTTTGGTCTTTGTGGTAGGGGACTTTTACAGGTTCTGAGTACACCACTTCTGGGTTTATCAGAGAGTCTTAGAGTATTGGGTGTGATGTCAAGACGGAAGTGTCACTTCAGTCATATTGGAGTTGATGTCACGCAGGATACGGTACTAGTGCTCTTGAGTGTTGCGCAACCAATCGGGATATTGTGACCAGGTCATGTATATCCGATTATAGAGAC
>SKCR01031342.1:0-16283 GCA_019454045.1 Zanthoxylum bungeanum | reverse complement strand
TGACATCGGTATGTGAACCTATCTTCAAACTGTTGAGAAAAGATCAGCCAGTGAGATGGAATGAACAGTGTCAGACCGCCTTCGACAGAATCAGAGAGTACTTGGTGAAGCCACCCGTATTGAAACCTCCGAGGTCGGGTAAACCTTTGATATTGTATTTGGCTATAGAATCAGAAGAATTGGGGGTATGATGGTACAGGCAGATGAGGCAAGGGTAGAAACATGCAGTTTATTATCTGAGTAAGAAGATGCTCCCGTATGAGGCTCGATATCAGGAGGTTGAGAAGATCTGTCTTGCAGTGGTATGGGCTTCCAGAAAGTTGCATTACATTACTTCCAGTCTTACAAGATCCAGGTGGTGGCAAAGGAGAATCCTCTGAAATATCTTCATTCAGTGCCTTCACTAGTGGGAAAACTGGGCCGATGGTTGGTATTGTTGACAGAGTTTGACATTGAGTATATCACCTCCAAAGTGATCAAGGGACGAGCAGTAGCGCAGTTTCTGGCATTGCAACCTGTTGAAGGGGATCAGTATAAGTTTGAGTTTCCAGATGAAGAGATCCAAGCAATAACAGTTCAGAGATGGAAGATGTATTTTGATGGAGCAGTGAATTACAAGGGAGCCGGAATTGGGATCGTGATAGTAACCCCCGAGGGAGAGACTTTACCTTTGGCTAAGAGGTTGACATTCAGAGTGACTAACAACATGGCTGAGTATGAAGCATGTGCTTTTGGCCTGAAAACATTGATAGCCTTGAAGGCCGGGAGTGTGGAAATCTACGGAGATTCTATGTTAGTAGTCCAGCAGATGCGAGGAGAATGGGAATTGAAGGAAGAACGGTTGAGGCCTTATCTTTTTCACCTCAGAAAATTGGCACAGGTTATCCCCGAGTGTAAGTTTCAGCACCTACCGAGAGAAGAGAATCATATGGCAGACGCATTGGCTACACTAGCAGCGACTTGGGAAAATCCAGAGAAGTTAGTGATGAGACCGTTGGTACTGACAACAACAAGTAAACCTGCTTATGAGATAGAAAGAATTCTGGAAGTTGAGGTTGATGACGGTAAGCCTTGGTATTATGACATTCAGAGGTATCTGGAACATGGTGAATTCCCTGAAGGGGGCGGGCAGAAAAGACAGAATAGCCATTCAGAAGTTGGCTTCCCAGTATGTGACTTTGAGAGGGGAAGTGTACAAGAGGCAGGCAAACGGTATTCAGTTAAAATGTTTGAGAAAAGAAGAAGCTCAGAAAGTGATGGAAGAGGTACATGCCGGGGTATGTGGTCCGCACATGAATGGGTTGAACTTGTCCCGCAAGATAGTGAGACAGAGGTTTTATTGGTCAACCATGGAGACAGACTGCGCGAAGATGGTAAAGCACTGTCATGACTGTCAAGCACATGGTAATTTGAATCACTTACCGCACACAGAATTGCACGGGTTGTCAGAGCCGTGGCCTTTCTCAGCATGGGGAATTGATATGATTGGGGAAATTCGACCAAATGCATCTAATGGGCATCGCTTCATAGTGGTGGCAGTAGATTACTTACTTCTCAAAATGGGTGGAAGCCGAATCCTTCCGTAATGTTACAGGCGAAGCAGATGGAAAAATTCATTCATAGCTCGGAACCTCATTTGTCGGTATGGTATGCCGCATCATGTAGTGACAGACAACGGGGTCCAGTTTCAAGGAGAGACGAAGGCAATGTTACAGAGGCATGGGATAGGCCACCACAAGTCATCACCGTACAGGCCGCAGGCAAATGGGGCAGTTGAGGCAGCCAACAAGACTATAAAGACAATTTTAGCCAAGATGACAGAAAATTGTAGAGATTGGGCCGAGAAATTACCGTATGCCTTGTGGGGGTACAGACATCAGTAAGAACGGCAACGGGTGCAACACACCTTACTCCTTGGTCTACGGAATGGAAGCAGTATTGCCAGTAGAAGTAGAAATACAGTCCCTGAGGGTATTAGCAGAGGCAGAATTACCGGAACAGGAATGGGCCGCACAGAGATTTGATCATTGGTATGTTGGATGAGAAGAGAACGAAGTCTTTGTATCACATGCAGTTGTATCAGAAGAGACTAGCCCGGGCATTCAACAAGAAAGTACGTCCCACAAAAATCAGAAAGGGTGATTTGGTACTTAAGCAGTCGAGGCCGTCGACGACGGACCCGAGAGGGAAATTCAGGCCTAACTGGGAAGGACCTTACATCGTTCAGAAAGTCATGGGAAATGGAGCAGTGAAGCTATCAGACTTGGAAGGAAATGAATTCACAGAACCAATCAATGTCGACAGGTTGAAGTTGTACTTTGCTTGAGAAGACTTGGTCACCAGCGGAAGACCTAACCCAACGGAATAAGAAAACTCCTGCATACATGCATACACGTAACCTATTGCATATTTTTGTGTGTGTTCTGTTTTGTGTAAACAGGTGTTGAAGACGGAAAAGAGCGAGCAGTAAGCCAATCAGAGATGGTAAAGGCACAGCATTTGATATGGGCAGTAATCTGAAGATTGAGGTCCCAATGAAGTTAAGTTCCGGGTATGGGTCTCGGAGGGCGAAGCCCATATCGACTGGGGAGCGAGGCTCCACATCACATCATGTCAGCTTGGGGGCGAAGCCCATATCGGCTGAGGAGCGAAGCTCCACATCATCATTTTCGGGATGCGTCCCAGGGTCGAGGCCCACATTTTGTCAGCGGTATTGGGATGCGTCCCAGGGTCGAGGCCCCCGTTGTCGGTTGCAGCTATTGGGATGCGTCCCAGGATCGAGGTCCACTGCATCATCATTTTCGGGATGCGTCCCAGGGTCGAGGACCATATTTTGTCAGCGGTATTGGGATGCGTCCCAGGGTCGAGGCCCCCGTTGTCGGTTGCAGCTATTGGGATGCGTCCCAGGATCGAGGTCCACTGCATCATCATTTTCGGGATGCGTCCCAGGGTCGAGGCCCATATTTTGTCAGCGGTATTGGGATGCATCCCAGGGTCGAGGCCCCCGTTGTCGGTTGCAGCTATTGGGATGCGTCCCAGGATCGAGGTCCACTGCATCATCATTTTCGGGATGCGTCCCAGGGTCGAGGACCATATTTTGTCAGCGGTATTGGGATGCGTCCCAAGGTCGAGGCCCCCGTTGTCGGTTGCAGCTATTGGGATGCGTCCCAGGTTCGAGGCCCACATCATCAGCAGCATCGAGACGCGTCTCAGGACCGAGGTCCAATGCAGTATCAGCTCAGCTCGAGACAGCTAGCTAGCCAGGTAAGTAAAATGCATTGCATAACTTTGATAGGACTGTCACTGTCACACACTGCACAAGCCCCATCAAAGTGGGGGCGACTGTAGGCATTGCATTTTCGCATGTGAAACCCGATGATGAGCCTCATTTGGAGGCACTACCTTTTGAGTCACGGAAGCCGCGGGAAACGGATATCGGAAGGGGAAATTCAGAACAAACAAGCTCACTGTCTTCGTTAGTGCTGCGTTCGCTACTTCGTTCGAACGGGAAACAGATTGCGGGCGTTCGTGTCGCGTTCGAGGAAGCGTTCGAACGGTGTCGGTAATTCTGGTTTTGCTGCTGGCCTCACGCCCAGCCCATTTAGCTCCCCAAAGCCCATAAAACACATTCCAAATTAAATAAATAAATATTAAATTAAATATTAAACATTAAAATAAAAATTTAAACCATTTACCAATTAAAATAAACAATTACCAACTTAAACTAAAATCATGCCTAAATTAAACAAATCACATACTAAATCAAAATATAATCATACCAAATTAAAATCAATCCTAACCAATTAAAGCCAATCATATATTTGACTTCCTAATCTAATAAGATATTTACCAATATAAAATATTTGTATTCCTAAACCAACACAAATTAAATATTACAACTTCCTAATTTAAAATATATTGTCCCCCCTCAATCATGTGTATACCTTTCTCATCTCTCCTAATTTGGAAACAAGATCTCTTCCTTGTGAGAAAAGGTGAAACCCTAGCCATCTTCTATATAAACAACCCCTCACCAAAGCCTTTGTTGTCTCTTGACACATAGAATTCAAAACCAAGACTAAACAAGAGAAAAAGAAAACACTTCACGCATACACAGAAAGAGAACAAAAGAGCCCCAACCGTCTCCCCCATAGCCGAATCCACCACAAGTAACCACCTACACACCACCGAAATTACAAACACCAAAACAACCCTTAATACAACCACAAATACAGCCTCTAACCACCACTGAAAACCACCTCCGTAAACCCCCCACACATCACCGAAACAGCCACCTATACAGCAGCCCTCCACCATCGAAAATTACCACAAAAACCACACGGTATTACACACCCAAACAGCAGCAAAATCACCTTAACAGCAGCCCAAATCCTTAAAAAAACAGTAACATAAAAAACTACATAGATAATCTTAAGAATAATCACATTTAATTGCACTAAGAACCCACACAAACTTGGAATAGTTCTTTGAAACCGTTGAAACAGGTGGCACGTGCAGTGAGCAGCAAGACCAAGGCCGAATAGGAGCAGAACGGAGTTCGAACCGCAAGCAAAACAACAAGGCAGTGAGCTAGGACGCTGAACCAGTGAACCAAAAAAGTTGCGGAGCTTTACCCCCTTTTCGATATTCGTGGAACGCGAGTCCGAGAGACAGCTTAAAAGGTTAGACCTGAGGGTATCTTTCACACTTGTTTTCCTTTTCCGCATTATTTATTAAGTATTTCTTGTATGATTGTAATGTTGAAATGTGTGTTGTGGTCTTTGAGTATATAAATATGCATGAATTATGAGATGTAATATGTTGTGGGTATTGGATGAATGAGAGATGTGTCAGCTCTCGCGGTATATCGGATGGAAACCCGGACATAAATTTCATAGCCGATTCCGAATGGACGGTAATATGATCTGTACTCGGGCCACAACTCCACGTACCGCTTGAGTAAACGGCACCATCTCTCTTTCGTTGTGTTGCTTTTTGTTTATTTAGTTTTCTTTACTTGAATTCAATATGTTGCTCATTTATGTATGATTCAATCAAGCGCACGGGCTTAGTGAGTTAGTCCAAAGGTCCTCCATTTGGGAGACAAAGAGCCTAAAAGGCCACCTTTGTGACACTACTTCGCCGCGCCGGTTGATGTGTGTTCGGTTGGATGCAAGATACGTTCAATCGGGCATACTTAGTTTGATATTATTGAGTTTATCTTTTATGCATGGATCAATCAAGCGCATGGGCTTAGTAAGTGGAATGAAAGATCCCTTATGGGGAGGGGTTCAAACCCGTTACCACGATACTTTGCCGCGCCGGTTGATGTGTGTTCAGATTGGATGTAAGATGTGTTCAATCGGACATACTTGGTTGATAGGATTGGTTCTATTTTTGTATATGTAACGTGACGCGCATGGGCTTAGTACGTTGGTCTAAAGGTCCTCTCTTTGACCCCAAAAGGCCACCTTTACGGCAGTACTTCGCCGCGCCCCTTTATTTTCTGTTTATGTATTGCATCCCATTTCATGCATCAGGTCTGTGTCCGTTCGAACGCGTTCACAAACGCAACTCGAACGCGCATACATTTTGCCTTATCATGTTTCATTTCCGTTCGAACGCGTTAACAAACGCCATACGAACGTGAGCATTCTGTTTCATTTCCGTTCGAACGCGTTAACAAATGCCATACGAACGTGAGCATTCTGTTTCATTTCCGTTCGAACGCGTTTACGAACGCTACTCGAACGTGAGCATTCTGTTTCATTTCCGTTCGAACGCGTTTACGAACGCTACTCGAACGTGAGCATTCTGTTTCATTTCTGTTCGAACGCGTTTACGAACGCTACACGAACGTGCACACACTGAACTGAGTCTGTCTTATTATATTCATGCATAATTGCCTATTGGTTGATCTTTCTTATGCAAATGTGTCAATGTATTACAATTCGTATGCTTATGTCATGATAACATTTGAGTATTATTTCTTGCAGTATATCGGATGGAAACCCAGACGTAAACTCCGTAGCCGATTCCGAATGGACGGTAGTGCGGTCTGTACTTGGGCTACAATTCCACGTACCGCTTGGAAAAGTGCCCATATGTGTGCTTGTATGGTCAATATGTGTGCTTGTGTTTCCCTGAATGTGATATGTAAAGTTGTATGTTCGTTGCTATCTTGATATATGTTAAGCATGCAATTTTAAATATGAGATATATGTAAAAATGTACACATAAGTTCTATTTTGCATATGAGAATTTAGAAGCATGATACTCTTGGAAATAAGTGTTACTTAAGCTTAGTCAAATTATTACATGAATCTTTTCATTACAAGTGACATAAGTAAGGGACCATTCCGAACCCAACGGTTTGAGGTCTTCCCTTGCGAGGGGTGAGTGCGGCCTTAAATCTTTGTCCCGGTTCACACCGGGTGGCGACTCCATGTTATGTAATCCTTCCCAACTAGGCCGCGAGCCTAGGAGCGGCGTCGCCCAGGTCCTGTGTCCTACAGGTACTTAAGAGAGCCTCGCTCCACCCTTCTTCTGGGGAATCTACAACGGGATATCCATTTGACAGTTTGTCACATACCGTAACTCGTTGGCCCGTACCGTAAGGTATAAAAAAGGTGCGCTCACTTGGTCGTTTGAACCCTTGAGTGGGGAGTCCTAGTTGTGGGCAATCCTTTGTCAACGAGAGCCTTTGTTTACACTCCTGAAACCTACATGTGAACCATAGTTATATGACCCATAGAAATTTTTTTTTTATGCTTGTATTTAGGACCATCATCATTTGGATTCAATTGGACTTTTTTGTCAAGAGATATGAACTTGTTGGACCATTTAAACTGGGACAAGTTTATGTCATTTGGAAATTGGGCCAAAAGCTTCTAAAATGTCGATGAGCCATTTTGTGTTTAGGCCTCTTATCATTTGAAGTTGTTTAGCCATGTTATCGCAAAAGTATAAACTTGTTGGGCCTTTTCAACTGGGACAAGTTTGCACCGCGCAATAGTATGATTGAATACTTTAAAATGATAATAGGCCGACTTATATATCTCATGCATCGTACGCATCTCATACACCTCATGAATACACGCACCATGCTAACCCTTGTGTTTAAAAGCCATCATAGATACCCGTTGGGTTAGGGAAGAGGGAAGAATCACCAAAAGGCCAATAACAAATATGAGCAGATCAGAGAACGAGGTATCCCGTGTGGATCAGTTGGAAACCAATCTCACCAAGGTTACTGAACAACTGTAAGCTCTGACTGCTGCCATGTCTAATATAGTTGTGCCCCGTGCTGGGGGAAGTTCTAAGAATGAGAGGCGTGAAGAGCCTCCAAACAGGGTGAATGATGATACTCTCATCTTTGATGATGATATGGCTGAATATGCCGCAGGAAGAATAGCCGGATCTCAGGCAGAGTTGCAGAAACTTAGGGATCAGGTAGATTCAGTTACCCGCAAGATGAAGGGTAGGGACGAAGACTTACTAGACTATGATACGATGACTTTCGAAGAGCAGCTGCCCTCGCAGTTCAGGATGCCCGACATGGCCAAATTCAATGGGAATGGGGACCCGAGGGTCCATCTCCGCCAGTACGTTCACTTATGAGTTCAGTGGGTTTATCGAAGTGACAGGTGTAGAAAATGTTCAGAATGTCACTCGAGGGGGCACCTGTAGTGTGGTATCACAGCCTGGAGAAAAAGGTTAAGGAAGATTGGAGGGAACTGGCTGATGCCTTCTTAAAACAGTATGTTACAGACCTGGAGATCGATTTGTCACTCCATGACTTAGAAAACATCAAGCAGAAGCCAAAGGAGAACTTCAAAGACTATGTGGATCGCTGGAGGAGCCAGCTTCTAAGAATGCAGACTCGACCCTCAGAGAAAGACCAGATAAAGATGATCATCAAGGGCACTAAGCCCTCAATCTATGGCAAGTTAAGGAGGATGACCTCCATGATTGCAGATTTCCGACAGCTGAGGGAAACTGTCATGGATATTGAAGAAGAGGAAGCAGAGAATAGAAAGTTTTATGGCCAGAATAGAATAACTTTTGGGGGGCCTTCGGAGACCAAGCCCACTACTACCGAGGTTGCTACCGTCAAAAATAGGCAATTCTCCAATCTTGGTAGACCTATGTCAAAAGTGCTTGAGAAGTTGAAAGGAAAATGACTCATGAAGCCTTTAGAACCTAGACCGATCCCAAACCCTGTGCCACACTACTTTGACCTGAACCAATATTGCTATTTCCACCAGCAAAAATGCCATGACACTGACAACTACCCCCGCCTTAGACATGAGATCCAAAACCTCATCGATGCTCATAAAATACCCGACCCGAAAAAAGAACAACCCAATACATACAGAAACCCTCTACCCAACTACCACTCCATTCCACCACCCACCTACATGATCAACTCCGGCCTGCCCGAAAGCTTTGTCCTCCAAACTCTCAACCACTCAGTTTCTTTCATAGGGGATGACAACAGTGGAGAACCATAGGTCAAGAAAGAAGGCAATACTGCGAATGATGAAGCTGCTTCTCCTAGTTTATCTGATCCTGCACTTTCAATAAAGACATTGATTTTGTCTACTTGTTCGAACCTTTTCTTAATTATAATAAAGAAGTTCATTTCGCTTACTTGCCTGAGTCTCTTTCGTTCAACCTGCACAATATGAGTATATTTGACAACCTTGATACCATGATATTCAGTGACACTCAGAACACAGGGAATTCCCGAAAGAAGAATAGTCTTTCAGAAGTTGGGAAATGAGGCCGTCGGACATGGAAAGGAACGAGTTCACTGAGCCGATCAACGTGGACAGAGAGAAATAGTACTTTGCTGGAGGAAGAGGAGACCGAGCAGTCAGCAAGGGAATCAACGGAATACCTAACCCAACGAGATAAGGAATTCATCCATGCATGCATGCATACACGTAACATACTTGCATCCCTCGTTGTTTGTTATGTGTTTGCAGGTTTCAAGACAAAAGAAGACCAGCGGGAAGGAACTATAAAGCAGATTCAGAGGGCGACTAGAGACATACGACGCCAAGGAGCACAACGAGGATCTAACCCATCATAAACAGGGAGTACCTCTACACTTGCATACGTACGCATCACCTGCACGAGTTTTTATTCTGTTGTTTTGTTTGTGTTCGCAGGTATCGAAGAAAAGAAGGGAAAACGACAAAGTATAAGTAAGTTTAAAGCAAACGAAACAATATCAGCAGTTTTCAATGAATAAATCCCAGGGGATGAAGCCCAGATTATCAGCAGTGGAGAGGAAGAATTCCGGAAAAGAGAGAAGTCTTTGATGGTTAGGCATATGTCCGGTGATGACATTGTTTGCTGTAAGGAGAAACCTAAGAAACGATAAGTGCGAAATGTGCTCTTATCCGGTATTCTGAGCAGCTGATCTCGGCTAGACTCGCGAGCATTTAATTACGGGATCTTAGCAGTATAAGCCTGAGTAGTCGACAAGTTGACTAGTTGAAGAGATGGTGGATCAGTGAATGACCGTTTGCTTGGATGTCCACCCTGGTTTGCTGATGCTACGATAGATGATATGGTTGGATGCAAAAAAAAAAGTCTCTGCAATGAAAAAGGAAAGAAAAAAAGAAAATTAATAGACCACCTATAACCGATAAGCGTGAAGCTACCCATGGGCGAGTATTAGGACCACCATGAGGAGAAATGCTACCTTAAAGGGTAGGTGAGTCAGAAAAAGAAAGAAAAGAGAGAAAAAAAATAAAATTTCAAAATGAAAAGAAAGAGACAAGACAAAAAAAGAAAACCATATCATGTTGAGTATAAAGAAGTAGTCACAGAGTATGATTCAAGACATCTAGGTTGGTTAGACCTACTGATCCAATTCTCCGAGACAAAATCATTGAGTTGGCTTACTTAAGGATTAAGCTGCGAATGAGCCTTGGCGCACACACACACTATGAGTCTAGTTCAGATCACTCATGCAGACGATCAGATTTGAGTGTATTAAATACTTTGAAGGTTCTCTGGTTTGGACACAGAGCAACCGTTGAGGACAAAAATGTTTAAGCCATCAGGATTATCTCGTAAGAGGCAATACAACATGTTAATATGCAATATCAGCATCAGTATCAGTTTGGGAACAAGACCCACAACCAGGAACAAGACCTGCAACTCAATTTGGGAACAAGACCCACAATCAGGAACAAGACCTGTAACTCAATTTGCGAACAAGACCCACAACTTAGTTCATGGAACAAGACCCTCAGCACAATTTAAATCGGGAACAAGACCCACAATTCAGGGAACAAGACCCTCATCATAATCTAATTCATGGAACAAGACCCTCAGCTCAACACAATCGGGAACAAGACCCACGGGAACAAGACCCTCAGTACAATTCAAATCAAGAACAAGACCCAAAACTCAGTTCAGAGAACAAGACCCTCAGCACAATTCAAATCGGGAACAAGACCCACAACTCAGTTCAGGGAACAAGACCCTCATCACAATTCAAATCGGGAACAAGACCCACAATTCAGGGAACAAGACCCTCATCACAATCCAATTCAGGGAACAAGACCCTCAGCTCAACACAATTGGGAACAAGACCCACGGGAACAAGTCCCACAACTCAGTTCAGGGAACAAAACCCTCAGGATAGTTCAGGGAACAAGACCCTCAACACAAGTCAGATCAAGAACAAGACCCACAACTCAGTTCAGGGAACAAGACCCACAATTCAGTTCAGGGAATAAGACCCTCAGCATAATTCAGTTCAGGGAATAAGACCCTCAGCTCAACGCAATTCAGATCAGGAACAATACCCACAATTCAGTTCAGGGAACAAGACCCTCAGCACAATTCAGATCGGGAACAAGACCCACAACTCAATTCAGGGAACAAGACCCTCAGCTCACTTCGGGAACAAGACCCATGGGTCGCAGTACCTCACCACCAAATCAATTCAGTTCGAAGCAACATGTAAGTCAGGTGGCAGCTGGCGAGCCAGGTAAGTAAAAATACATTACACAAACTTTGATAGGATTGTCATTGTCACACACTACACAAGTCCCATCAAAGTGGGGGCGACTATAGGCACTGCATTTTTGCATGTAAGGCCCGATGATGAGCCTCGTACGGAGGTACTACCTTTTTATGTCGTGGAAGTTGCGAGATACGGATGTCGGAAGGGAAAAATCAAGAATTGACTTCTCGTTGGATTTACTTCGCTTATTTAGCTTCGGGTTTGCTCGTCGAATCTCCGTTTCAAAATTTATCCCTGGCCCGAACCTTAAACCTTCCCTCACGTGAACACACACACAAATTCAAACACAAAACAACAACGTAAATAAATAACCCACATGCACAAATGCCACCCACACGCCACTACCCACAAATTCAACAAAACCTATTTAATAACCCTTCACCTCAAGTCCCCACTTATATGCCACCTCTCACCCATTTTCAAAACAAAACCCCACCTATTAAATAATTCCCTCCCTTTTCAAAAAGAAAAATCACAAAAGTCTTTCTCCATTTAATAAACATTCCCCACCTCAACACCCTTCAACCATTATAAAAAGAAAACAAATGAGCCCTTGCTCCCCGGGGGGCTTAGCTCACACGTGAAACCCTGACTGCTCTCAACTTCTCTCCTCTGTGAATCTCATTAACGCCATTCCTTCTTCTCTCTTATTGAACCACAAAGCAATCTCCATTAGAAGCCCTACATACCACAAAGACACATCCATCACTCTCTCACTGCCCTTCATCCTTCACTCACACAGCTCACTTGCTAAGCACTCTCCAAACCCTAAGCTTTAAGACTCACGGCTTCCCCCCATGCAAAGAGCCCTCACGTACCCACTCAATCCCTCATCACGCTTGAACAACGGCCCTCTCCCTCAGTGACCACAAATGAGCCATCCCCTTCACGTTCACATGCCCCTTATTTCACGTCATTTAATAGCCCCTTGACCAGCCAGCCTTCACGTTCAAAACACCAGTTCAACAGAAGCCATATAGAAGCCACAAAATAAACCCTTCACGCATACATCCTTCACGTAGAAGCAGGCCAATAGCGCATGTATGATCATCACCAACAGACCACCAAATCAGCCTCACGCGAAACAAGCAAACTGACCCCAAACCAGCCCTTAAATTCACGTATCCCTTACAACCCCATGCATGCAGATCCACTTGAAAATAGCCACGCACAAGCAGACAACACTCACGTCTCTGGGCTTCAAACCGAGACACACACATCCCTCATATAACACCACATTGCCGTGAAACACACTCCCAATAAATCCTCCAAAACAACACGCAAATAGCTCTTGAAACTGCACCATACTTCCACGCAAACAGCCCTTGAAATTGCCCTCTCACACACACAAGAAAACTGCCATAAAGCATCCCATAAACTTCCCAGTAATTACCGAGAAGAACACCCCTAAACCGTACCAAAAAAAAACCCCAAAATAGCAAGCCCAATACCGCGACCGGAAACACCTCGAAATGGAGTGAAAACAGCGACCCGAACGGTGAAACAGCGAAGAAAAATGCCAAACCAGTGAACCAGAGAAGTTGCGGAGCATCAACCCTTCCGACGGCCGTGTAACGTACTTCCGAAAGACGACTAAATAGGTTAGACCTGAGGGCACCCTTTTTGTTTATTCTCTTTTATTTGTATTTATTTTATTGCTTTATTTCATATGAGTATTGTGGATTGGTACATGATGTGAATTCTGGGTGAATGGAATATGTGTTCCTTCTTGTGGTATATTGGATGGAAACCCGGACATAAATTCTGTAGCCGAATCTGAATGGACGGTATTATGGTTTGCACTCGGGATACAATGCCCCATACCACATGAGAGATTCACATATTTCATTTCATCCAAACTTGTATTCGAGTATGATTAGGCCGTTAGAAGGTTATTTTATTTTTAGCATGACTTAGTTATTTTCTTTCGCAATAGGAGCTTAATTTGCATTATGTTTAAGTCGTATTTATTCAACATGCTTATTGTGTGATATCATGTGTTTTCCGTTATAAAAGTTTACTTTTGAAGCATGCAAACCTAGATTTGGGATTTATAAGAATTTAGACTACTTTGACCAATATGTATGTTGAGTAGACTTGGTTAAAATTTCACAAATTCATTCATTACAAATGACATAAGTATGGGACCATTCTGAACCCAACGGTTTGAGGTCTTCCATTGCGAGGGGTGAGTGCGGCCTTAAATCATTTTCCCGGGTCACACCGGGTGGCGACTCTATTATTCTCCGGTTTAGTCCCCCGCGGGCTACTCCGTACTCCCAACCGGGCCGCGAGCCCGGAACAGCATGCGTCGCCGAATTTCTATGTCCTACAGCGCCCAGTGCACTGCCGAAACAGCCCCTGAAATACGTGAACAGTGGTTGTGTTTCAGTTTTGATTTTTCACTTGAAAAGAGCCCCAAAACACCATAAAATATTCCCAAAAAAACTGTATTAAAACGAAACCAAACCGAGCTCCGTTTTACCAAGTAAAGGGGCGGCAGTGAGCAAAATAAAGCCTCACTGCCAAGTACATACAAGAATAAGATGAAGATGATAATTCGTTCGACACCACAAAGTCTTCCGAACTATATCTCGTTACCAACGGAAACTTGTGTGGGCAGGACTCACAATATTAATCCCTAAACTATTTAGAGATTAAATCACACTTATGTATTGTATCATTTTTCTTCATTTTATTTTGTTTTATTTTTCTCAAATTTTGAGAGAATGAAGAAGAAGATGAAAGGTGGCTAGGGTTAGAATGTGAGACTTAGGAAAAAGAAAAAAAAAATTATACTTATATTTATTTGTTTCCAAAACAAAAGAAAATCCTTTCCCTTTCCATCTCTCCAAATTCGGCCAAGGAAGAATTTTTTATTTAATTTTGTATTTCATTTTTAACATCAAAATCAATTACATAAATAAAAGTATGTTACAAAATTAAAAGGCGTAATTACCTTTCAAAAGTGTAACACCAAAATTAAATCAAGGGTTTCCAAAGCCCAATATTTGGAATTCCAAAATTAGCCTTACATTAAGTTATATCTTATATAATTTAATACATGTGATTAAATATCAAATATTTAATAAAATCATATATTAAACTTTTAATATATAGTTTCAAGTGTGACATAATATTATTAATAATATTAATAATATTTATACCTATGTGAGTATATAATTGGACTATCCAATTATACTAAATCCACTATAGTACATCGAGCTAGTACGAGGACCAAATAGACCTACGGTTCCGAGCTCCAATAATCTCGAAATATTAATTAAGCTCATAATTAAATATTCTGAATTATTAACTCTGGGTTATTCCACTAAAAACCCGATGTTGTACTCTCGTTGCCGCAGATGTTATATTAAGTCGAACCAAATCGGTGTCCATCGATATAGTCACTACATACGAATTGACCCTCATGAGTATCTCGTAATTAAAGTCAGGACATAATATCCGTTATACCCCTGTAGATATTTATACCTTAAGTACCATTGATTCTCTAATGAACGATTTATTCATAACCATTATGAATTTTAATCTTTCTATTCGTAATAGAAAGACTTGAGCTCTCAAACCGTTCAAGTACCGAATCAACCCTTAAGGAAGATACTCCTCTACTTCTCGCAAAAAAGGAGTGAACTCCATATCTGTGTAAAACGTTCCCAGCTACACAACAGACCATGCCCCCAAAGTACGTACTTATTGGTTGGGATTGCTACACCAACCTCACCTTTGTAAATCAAATGACATAGCCTGCCATGCTGGAGTTCATAGTACACTATAAGAATGTCATTTTCATATTGGTTCAGTCCTATATGATAATATCATACAAGGTGCCTCCAATCTCATGTCTCTACATGGATGATCCTGGATTAAGGTCGCCATACAAATATAGAGTGGACCGCAACTATAGATAAACCACAAAAAAATTGCCCACTTTGTTTGCTCTCTATGGACTATTTAAGATTACTAACTTCAGACTTAAATCCTCTTGTGTATGACACTCATACACTAAGTCTGAAGGCATATAAGTAATCAAGGGTATTCTAGATAATTTATAATATGTGAAAATTAAACAAACACTTTGATAAATGAATAATGCATCATTTTATTTCAAAACGTATAAAACCGTTTACATTACATGCAGCTCTATGGCATACATCCCAACAGTAACATCCTCGATCCAGGAGATGCTACCGGTAGGGGATAGATCGTGATATCCCCATAAGCCTCTGACTTCTGATAACTGCTATTTTTATCTCACATATATATGCTCATGTGTGGGACCATAGCCCAACATATCGACCATATATGCATAATACTCTTAATACTAATACTCTGTGTAAATACATATTTCAACACTGACAATAACTTCAATAATGCAATATACATGTGACAATAACTATATAATATATATGTTACAAGACATTCTCTGACTCTGACTGAACTGGACTGAATTTTGACTCGACCTCTAGTGACTCCTATCAGTATCTACCCTCTCGAGCTTATCCTCCGGGAATACCTGTAAAATAATAAAACTGGGAGTGAGGGGTTAGACCGTTGTACGGTCTAAGTAAGTGGACGAAAAATGAAATACTATTATGAAAATATTTGGTTCTAAAACCAAAATTCAAGAATAGCTTCATATGAAAACTCTTTCCTTGTCTGAAATCTCTGGACTCATTTCTGAAAATCTCGTCTATAAAACTTATCTTCTTCTGAAAGTCTTTTATAAAACTGCTATTTTCGAAAATTTTCCTTTCTAAAAAACCTTTTATGAAGTCTGTATCTGAAAAATTTTCGGAAATCTGTATCTAAAATTTTTTTTCTAAAATCTGTATCTGAAAACTATTTTTGAAATTTGGTCTCTGTCTCTGAAAAACCTTACGTATGGGGGCGTTATGTTACGCTTTCCCCTCATGCGTCTAACTGGAGCCAGAAGTGCAAATCCCTGACTTTGGGGCGTTACGTATCACTGTTCCCCAAAGCATGCCACTCATGTCCCTGAAACTAGTGGTCTTTGGGCGTTACGTATCATCGTCCCCTAAGCCACTGAACTAGAACTGGGGGTGCAGATCTATGCTACCCTCCAAGCTCTGAGTTTAGGATCTAGGAGAATCTATCATCCCTAGTCCTGAGCTAGGATCTGGGGGCGTTACGTATCGCCGTCCTTCTACATATTGAGGTCGGTTTTTCCCCATGCCTCGAAAATCATAAAATC
>SKCR01031341.1:0-16410 GCA_019454045.1 Zanthoxylum bungeanum | reverse complement strand
TAGTGACGCTATGGGTCATATTATCCAACATAGTTGTTGTACCACAAGGCGGTGTGCCTATGGTACATTAAACGTCTTCAAGGAAGACATACATGGAAGGCAACATACCAACGTGCAAAACTAAGGTTTTGACGGAAGGTATCGTTATCAACATTATGTTAATACGGTTCAACCTTTTACCTGTTGCCATGGTAAATCCATTTTGAAGATGCTTATTGATAACTATATATTTCATTTATGAAATATGTTAGTTACAATCAAAATCGCTTTCCTGAGAAGGAAACCTTTTGGAGGATGTTTACAACATCCTGACGATTTTGTATAACCGACAAAACAAGGTTTGCGGGTTATTCGATCCATGTTGGATTGATGCAAGCATATGGTTCTTGGAACTGTCGTTTTTGAAATAATCATAATAGTTTATGAATTTGACCTCTTTCATTGTGTATAAGGAGTAATTCTTGTGTATATAAGGAGGTTAGCAGCGCACTAACAGTGAAATTCCCATAAAACTATTGTTGAAAGCTTGGCTTTCAATAGAATTCTCCGTAGAATTCTGGGGAGTAACAACCTTTATTAGAGGAATAAAGATCTACTGGGATAGATTTGGAGTTGTTAACACTCTCTGGGAAATTGTACATTTAAAAATGTACTTGTATTGGTGTCTTAACGCTTCAAGCATATGGAGTCACAATCAGGTCAATCCAAGTGACAGTCACTGGATTGAAGTTAAGAACATCTGTTAGTATCTCAGAGAACTAAAGATGCTATCTTAAACTATGGAGAAGGAGAACTTGAAGTGACTGGGATCACACTGCTTGCAGTTTCCAAACAATTAAATACTGCGGTATTATAATTTTGAATAACGGGACAGTGAGCTGGAAATCTTCCAAGCAAGATAACTGTTGCCGAATAAACAACAAATGCGGATTATTGCTGCAGCTGAGGCAGCAATAGAAGTCTTTTGGGTCGAAAGTAAATCTAATTAGATTAGATTAGTTTTGTTAGCAGCTGAGCTAGGCGTCAGCACAGGCTAAGGAATTAAAGGTCTCATCGACGATCCAGATATATACTTCTATATCATCTGATTCGTTCGGATCATACATCGTGGCGATGTGATGATCGTAATAAATCGCGTCAAACGATAATCAACAAATCCGCTGACGAAAACTTTCCTCAGCAATTTGAGCGAACCTTACATAGTTCGGGTGTAGGACACTTGAGTGACTCGCTACGTGCCAAGTGGGAGATTGTTGGACAAAATGACCCATAGCGTCACTATTTGCACAGATCATTGTGTTGTTGTAGCAAATAACTATGTAACAAGGAAATTGCACTCTCGTCATTTGTGATTAGATCACCTTAGATATATAAAATGAAGAGAGGTCCCTATGATTAGTTCCTGGATTGAGATGATATGAGACAGTATCAGTCCACGAAGGATTAATCATTAAATATCCCTAGCCGTAGTATTATCGAGACTGAACATCGATAATGCGGAATAGGCTAGTATTGCACTTGTGCGCGTTGTGAGGGCACAACGGCATAGTTCTCATATATATAAGTATTGGATACTTGTGCAAGTGCGATAGGAGGTCGTGTTTCACCGATGGTACGGGAAACAGCTTCGCTCTGGATAGACCCTTCGGAATCCCATTGGTATTATGACTAGGTGTCTATGGGAGGCCGAAATCAAGGTAGGTGTGTATAGTCTTAACCTGAGACTTACATCGCTAATACTTACGACAATCGGTAAACTTTGGTTTTGGTGGTGGGGGATCTTAACTGGTTCTGTGTTCACCTCTTCTGGGTTTATCAGGAATCGTAGTGTATTGGATGTGATGTCAAGACGGAAGTGTCACTCCAGTCATAATGGAGATGATGTCACGCAGGATACGGTATTAGTGCTCTTTTAGTGATGCGCATCCAATCGTGATATTATGACCAGGTCATGAATATCCGATTATAGAGACTAGTTACCAGACATCCGATATGTGTTCGGACGGGGCAGACACTTATCCAGCCCCAGCCCTAGCACGTTATTATCCGATACTGGGCCAATATGCACAATACAATTGTATACTACGCTTGATACAGATCTTTGATATTCTTTGATGAATATGTTCGGAGAACTTGGGAAGACTTGGTGCTTTGCTAGGAGTCGACCTTGTCTCGTAAATCGGTAGAACGTAGTACTTGGTACGTATGTGATTCGGATACTCCGACGACCGTATTTACTGCCAGATTATCCGGGGATCTCATGGGTCGCTTCCCGATAATCCACCGATGACGCACAACTCGCACTCTTGAATAATCTGGGATTATAATAGAAGAGAGAGAAAATTAATCTAGGATTAATTACGGAGATATTTTATCCGGGATAAAATATCGTCTAGAGAGAGATAACGATTAATTCGGAATTAATCGATGAATTAATATATTTGATATATTAAACGAAATTAGATTTCGACGCGGAATTAAAATTAGATTTTAATTCGGGCAAACGAGTTAATTTAGAATTAATTCGTTAGCGACGTAAATAATAATTTCGCCAGGCGCAATTATTTATTTAAATTCGATTGAATTAACGTCGCGACGTAAGCTCGGTATTTCGGAAATATCGAACCGAACCCGTGAGTGCACGTGGGCCCACTTTCATTTGGAAACGTGTGGGGCCCACATGACACATGTCATTCTAATGCATTGCATGTAGATAGTGTACAATGCACTCAATGTTATTGCATGGAAATTGAGTGTTTGACACTCTAAGCCATTGCATGTTTTGTGTCATAATTTTATTATTAATTTAATAAATATTATGGCATAAATATAATTGATTTTTGGTAAATCATTTTAACTTAACACAAAACATTTCATCTCTCTCAAAATGCTCTCTTCTCTCACGCCCAAATGGGCACAATGCTCACTGGTTTTGAACCAGAAAAACGTGAGCAATAGGGAAGCTAAGAGTGGTTTCTCATGGTGAGAAATCAAGTGCTAGCACACTTACAAGTCTTGCGAAGGTGGTAGGGAGGTTCACCCATGAGGCGGGACTCATCCGACGGAGTTTGGAGCTTCGTTTTGAGACCCGAAACTGCCAAGACAGTGAGCATGGACTGGTTGCAGTGGCGTGAGCAAGGCAGTACGTTTTTGGCCTTGATTCGTCTTCAAATCGACATAACCGATCAATGTGAGTATTCCGCTACCTCCGTTGATGTATTCACGCATGTTTTCATGTTTTGTTTGATCTTGGGACCTTAGAATAAACCAACAGTTGTTTCGACGACCTAGTATACTACTAAGTTTAAGAACTACCCTTAGGGTATGTACTTAAATTAGGAAATGTTTTTTATGTAACTAGTTTCACTAGAGACATTATCTCTATATCAATGTTTAATCCGATGCGGATAAAACCTTTATATTCTAGAACACTAAGTGTTTCATTATATAAAGATGATACTGAGATAATACATTAGATGTTAATAACAGAATTTATATTTTGAATATAAATAAAATCTCAAACATATAAAATGACAAATAAATAGCTCAAATTGATTTGATCAATAGAGACTTATTTGTGGCATTGTTGTCTAGGACACAATTAAACGACACTCGTATATCCACACTTTTGAAGAGTGGGTACTAGGACTGATCTGACTATTCAAATAAGGTCTGCGAATCCAGTTTATTAGGTAAAGTACCTAAAATACTATTTACTTGGTAATAGTGTAAGGGCCACCGATCTGTTAGCCCTATTCATGGTGAAGTATGTGGGCCCATATCTAGCTAAGCTAGATGTGAACATGAATATTTCGTGACCTTAACGGATGTGGCATCACGTTATGGTTATGTGTTTCTTTTGAAGAACACAAATCGAAAACTTTAGAGTTTCGACACGAAATAGAAAAAACAGATCGGCTATAGTATTATTCCGCCAGGGTAAGAACCATATTGGAAAATACTTAAGCAGTAAGTTTCATATGTACATGAAAGAGTACGGTATCATTCAAATGAGGACTCCTCCCGAGACACGTCAGTTAGACGTGTGGTCCGAACTAAAACCGAATTTTGTTGGACATGATAAAGTTTATCACGAGTCGCTCTGAGCTACTGTTTCCTTCAATAGGATATGTATTAACAGTGCAAAACTTATTTAGAATAAGGTTCCATATAAATCTGTTTGACAGATGTCATAAAGGATATGAACAAGGAAGAAACCAGGTTTCTCATTCATGATAATTTGGGTATGCCAGGCATAACGTTTGGATGATACCAAACTGAAAGACCCAAATTGGAACAGTGCCAATATAGGTTATCCTAAGGGAAACCTTAAGTATAGTATTTGTAAATCTCACATGAGAACAATGTGATTGTTGCTCACCATGCGGTTTTTCCTGAGAGGAATACCGATATGCAGTGGTCAGTGGGAGGATAGTGATACTCGATGAAAATCGGAGTAATACTGTTCAAGGCACGAAGTCCTTAATGGAACACAAATAGTTCATCTATGATGAATCCGTACCATTAATCTTCGAATACACAAGAACTTCGTAGATCGGATAGAGTCAGAAAACAACCTAGGGTATGGGTTTCTGATCTCACCCCATAAAGATGTGAATCTTATGGAGGTGTACCATCCGACTACGTTTTGAGGAAGTGATACGAGGTATCGACTCCCTATTATGGCAAAGTGCCATGAGTCCGAAATCGATTCCATGTATAACAACTATTTTGGATACAAGTTGTTGTACCACAAGGCATTGTGCCTATTGGTACATTAACGTCTTCAAGGAAGACATACATGGAAGGCAACATACCAACGTACAAAGCTGGGTTTTTTGACGGAAAGGTATCGTTATCAACATTGTGTTAATAACGGTTCAACCTTTTACCTGTTGCCATGGTAAATCCATTTTGGAGATGCTTGTAGATAACTGCGTATTTCATTTATGAAATCTGTCAGTTACAGATCAAAATCGCTTTCCTGAAAAAGGAAACCTTTTGGAGGATGTTTACAACATCCTGACGATTTTGTATAACCGACAAACAAGGTTTGCGGGTTATTCAATCCATGTTTGGATTGTAGCAAGCATAAGGTTCTTGGAACTGTCGTTTTGAAATAATCATAATGATTTATGATTTAATTCAAAAACAAAATGATTCTAGTGTATATAAGGAGGTTAGTGGGAGCGCACTGACAGTGAAATTCCCATAAAACTATTGGTGAAAGCTTGGCTTTCATGGATATCTTACAATAAATTCTCCGTAGAATTCTGGGGAGTAACAACCTTTATTCAAGGAATAAAGATCTACTGGGATAGATTTGGAGTTGTTAACACTCTCTGGGAAATTGTACATTAAAATGTACTTGTATTGGTGTCTCATACACTTCGAGCATATGGAGTCACAATCGGGTCAATCCAAGTGATAGTCACTGGATTGAAGTTAAGAACATCTGTTAGTATCTTAGAGAACTAAAGATGTTGTCTTAATCTATGGAGAAGGAGAACTTGAAGTGACTGGGATCACTGCTGGCAAGTTTCCAAACAATTAAATACTACGGTACTATAAAGTTTGCATAACGGGACAGTGAGCTGGAAATCTTCCGAGCAAGATAACTGTTGCCGAATAACAACAAATGCGGATTATTGCTGCACTGCAGCTGAGGCAAGCATAGAAGCCATTTGGGTCGAAAATAAATCTAATTAGATTAGATATAGTTCTGTTAGCGGCTGAGCTAGGCGTCAGCACAGGCTAAGGAATTAAAGGTCTCATCGACGATCCAGATATATGCTTCTATATCATCTGATTCGTTCGGATCAAACATCGTGGCGATGTGATGATCGTGTAAATCGCGTCAGACGATAATTAAACAAATCCGCTGACAAAAACCTTTCCTCAGCAATTTGAGTGAACCGTATATAGTTCGGGTGTGGGACACTGGAGTGACTGGCTATGTGCCAAGTGGGAGATTGTTGGACAAAATGACCCATAGCGTCACTATTTGCACAGATCATTGTGTTGTTGTAGCAAATTAACTATATGACAAGGAAATTGCACTCTCATCATTAGTAATTAGATCACCATAAATGTATAAGTGAAGAGAGGTCCATATGATTAGTTCCTGGATTGAGATGATATGAGACAGTATCAGTCCCCGAAGGATTAATCATTAAATATCCCTAGCCAGAGTATTATCGAGACTGGACATCGATAATGCAGAATAGCTAGTATTGCACTTGTGCGCGTTGTGAGGGCACAACGACATAGTTCTCATATATATAAGTGTTGGAGACTTATGCAAGTGCGATAGGAGGTCGTGTTTCACCGATGGTACGGGAAACAGCTTCGCTCTGGATAGACCCTTCGGAATCCCATTGGTATTATGACTATGTGTCTATGGGAGGCCGAAATCAAGGTAGGTGTGTAAAGTCTTAACATGAGACTTACATCGCTAATACTTACGATAATCGTTAGACTTTGGTCTTGGTGGTACAGGCTTTAACCGGTTCTGCGTACACCACTTCTGGGTTTATCAGAGAGTCGTAGTGTATTGGATGTGATGTCAAGACGGAAGTATCACTCCAGTCATATTGGAGATGATGTCACGCTGGATACGGTATTAGTGCTCTTAAGTGCTGCGCGGCCATCAGGATATTATGACAAGGTCATGTATATCCGATTATAGAGACTAGTTACCAGACATCCGACATGTGCTTCGTACGGGGCAGACACTTATCCAGCCCCAGGTCTAGCACGTGACTATCCGATACTGGGCCGATATGCACAATACAATTGTATACTACGCTTGATACAGATCTTAATATTCTTAAATGGATATGTCCGGAGAATTGGGAAGACTTGGTGCTTTGCTAGGAGTCGACCTTGTCTCGTAAATCGGTAGAACGTAGTACTTGGTACGTACGTGATTCGGATACTCCGACGACCGTATTTACTGTCAACTTATCCGGGGATCTCATGGGTCGCTTCCCGATAATCCACCGATGACGCACAACTCGCACTCTTGAATAATCTGGGATTATATAGAAGAGAGAGAAAATTAATCTATGATTAATTACGGAGATATTTTATCTAGGATAAAATATCGTCTAGCGAGAGATAAAGATTAATTCGGAATTATCGATGAATTAATATATTCGATATATTAAACGAAATTAGATTTCGACGCGGAATTAAAATTAGATTTTATTATTCGGGCGAACGAATTAATTTAGAATTAATTCATTAGCGACGTGAATAGTGAATTCGCTAGGCGTAATCATTTAATTACGACGCGACGGAAAAATCGTTAATTTGGAATTAACGAACCGGAGCCCGAGTGTGATTGCGAGCGCATTCATATTTCGAATTCGAGTGCGGCGACGCAAGTCACATCAAGCGTCAAATCAATCGTCACATCAAGCGTCAAATCAAAAGTCACTTTGATTGATTGATTGATTTGATTAATGGATTGAGTGAAAGACACTCAACATGTCACTTTATTAAAGTTGATTTAACTTGATGGACATTGATATTGGAGTGTGGAACACTCAAGCTTATTACATTCAATTTATTTGACTTTTTAAAAGTTAAAATGAATTGGTAAATCATTTAATATTTTTTGAAAATATAAACAATGATTTACAACTTTTGTAAAAACTTAACACATTTCTTTCTCTCTCATTTTTGCTCTCTTCTCTCACGCCCAAAACTGAAATTCTTGGACTGTTTTGGAAGCCATTTTGGCGTGAACAATAGGGAAGAAAGAGTGGATTTTCATGGTGAAAATTCAAGTGCTAGCACACTTACGAGTCTTGCGAAGGTGGTAGGGAGGTTCGCCCATGAGCCGGGATCCATCGGACGAAGCTCGGAGCTCCGTTTCTCAGCTCAAAATTTTGATTTGGTGGACAGTGGACTGTTGCAGTGGCGTGAGCAAGGCAGTGCGTTTTTGGTCTTCATTCGTCTCCAAATCGACTCAACCGATCGATGTGAGTATTCCGCTATCTCCATTGATGTATTCATGCATGATTTTCATTGCTTGTTTGATCTTGGGACCTAGATTTTAACCAACATATTTTATGTACCACACTAAGTATTTAAAATCCAATTTCAATACTAGTAGTGAACATAACTTTGACAAATATTTTAAAGTCAGAGCCTCGCCCTTTCTTTAATTCCTTCGTGTCTTACATGTATAAATGGTAGTCACTTTGGGATATGTCAATTATCTTTTCAATATTTCACAAACCTTTGGCCAAGCCTTGGGTTTCGGAATATCGAAACGATGTGCACCTTGTGCAACACGCCCAATTGCAAACTTTGACTTTTCACCTCTAGAATAGTGAAATCAATTCTCTAAGAATTATTAATTGCAATTTAATACTTTTAAATCTAAACTAGATTTATGATAAGTATATTAATTAAGCACTAAAGTCATCATCACATAAATCTTCCAAAGATTTTATGCTCTACTTATTTGCTTAATTATGGCCTATAACAAGTTATTTTATCCAATAAAGTAACCTATTATGAATTCCCAATATGAAAATTAAATCATTTAAAACATTTAATCCAATTATATATTTTAAATATTCAACTTTTCAATTCTTTTCTTGATTTTAATAGTCCAACTATTTAATCAATTTTAATAAGTACTATTTATTATAATGATTACAATAATCCAATTATTTAATCAACTATAATTTTAATATTGATTACTATAATCTAATTATAAAATCAACTATCATTTTAATTCAATTATATTGATTACTATAATCCAATTATAAAATCAACTATATATTGAATGAGTTTGTATATAGTCCAATTATATATATATATTTAAAACAACTTAAAATATTAGTCCAACTAATACTTTTAATTAATAAGACGAGTAAAATATAGATGAGCGTATTTAGCGAGTATTAGAACGAATGTTGCAAATTCAATACTTGCCTCCCACTATTTTTCGTCGAGCCTCTAACCCTCTATCGAGTACTCGGGAAATCGTGTTTCCTAGTGGGCTAGGATCCCGTTAAATATCACACAATCTTGACTTTGGCCAACAAATTGTATGATAATTAACTAGGTAGATCTCGAAGATCAATTGGATCTCATCCAACTCCTAGATCCAGTAGGTGGACATCCAAGTCCCAAACATATATTTTATGTATGCCTATACATCGAATGTATACCCTAACCCTTTTCCTCTGAATCAACTAGGCCTTGGCTTTGGCACAACAAACCTAGTGATCCCAGTCAAGCGCGGACCCATTGACATGGAAGCTTCGTAATCAATGTCAATGGACAAGAAGTGGTCTTGCCTTTGGCCAACAAACCACAACTTGGACATGACACCGATATGGAACAAAGCCTCTTGATTAAAACACATCTTCGACGGACAAGGGCTTGACTTTGGCCAACAACCCCTGCCAATCTCGGATCTTGAGTAAGAATCACTCAATGGAAGGAAAATAAACGCTTGATATTTAACGAGGGTTTTTCGAGTGCAAATTGGCTACCAATTTAATTATCTTTGTTAAGGTCTCATCATCATACACCCTTAAACATGCATTCTAAATACATAATAAAGCGAGTATGAAAATAAATAATAATGATATGCGGATGGATACTTAACACATTGATCCTAGATCAAATCTCTCCCTTTCTCACTCAAGCTAGCACTAGTATTACTTCTACCCGTTACACTGCACTTCTAAAGAAACCTCATATACATAGAGGGGAATAGGTGAGAAGAGAATACAAAGAGAATAAAGGTGATAAGGCTAGACACGCAGGTCCAATATAATAAATCGAATTTATTACAACAATTTATAAAATTGCCCCACCCGACTAATATCCATCCGATATACATTATTCATACAACACAACCACGTATTCACACACATAAGCATGCTATCAATCAATCAATCAAATTAATTAATCTGATAATTAAGTGATCATCCAATGTTCAAACAACGATTTGATTTTGTTCGAGTCAAACTCGTTTTTGCGAATAAGTACTTAAAGTACGAATTCATGAATTAAATTAAACTACATCATTAAATATAATTTAACATGTATTTAATACTAATTCACTATTCAATTCCAAATTAAATGTTACACTTTTATTTAATAAACCTTTATGATTTAAATTCCAAATTTAATCGTAACGCGTCTCAAAGACCGATTAACGTCGAACGTCAATTCAATTAAAGTCCAATGGGCTTTTAATTGATTTCTTAAGGCGTGGACTTTTGGTCAACTCGGGTCAAACCAATAACCAAAGTCCAATCCGGGATTTACCCCATAAGCCCATAAATCAATCTTGGCCCATTAGGCCCAATTGAACTTTAAAGGTTCATTAAGTCGCATTTGGGCTTTATGGTTAAGGTTTTGGGCCCAATTGGATCCAATCCATTTGGCCTAAACCCAACTTGATAAAATCAAGCCCAATAGGCCCAAATACAACATTAAAGTTCAATTTCCAAAATTAGGCCCATTAATTAAATATACAAAATCCAATTTCATATTCAATTAAACTAAAGTGTATTACATGATTAATCAACTAAATCAACATTTCTAAAACACTAAATTAGTCCAATTAATCATACTCAATTCATTATTATATGTCCAACACACAAATTGAAAAATAAACCCATTTACATGCTACAAAGCTCTCGGCCAATGAGGGATTTTGTGTCCGATTCGGTTTCAATCCAATCGAACCCACAATCGACATTAAATCACCATCCAATTTGATTTCATACACATCCAATGTCACAAAATCAAAATTACCAAGACATTTGAGGGCATACACCAATTCGGCCAACATGAGAATTTTGGGGATTTATGTTCAATTCAAAGTACAATCCAATTGACCATAAATTAACATCATCCTACATGATTCTAACTCATCAAATGAACCAAAAACAAAAATTCCAAGAATCCAAAATCATCCACACATTCGGCCAAGTGAAGCAAATTGGGGATATTTGTTCAATTCAAAATTCAATCTAATTAACTTCAAATTAACATCATCCAACATCATTAAAACTCATCCAATGAACCAAAATGAAAAAATTCCAAATTTCCAAACATGCTTCAACATTCGGCCAACATGAATAAATTGGGGAAAATTATTCCAAATTAATTTTCTTGAAATTGATCCAATCCAACTTCAATTAAAGACCATTTAAACATGCTCAATTAATCAATTTAACCAAATCATGCTCAAAATCAAAATACCTAATTTTACATTCACATTCGGCCAAGGTCATCAATTTGGGGAAAATAATGCCAAATCATTTTTCAACAAATTGGTCCAACCAAAATGAAATTAAACATGTTATAAGCATACTTAAACAATCAATTTATTCAAATCATGCTCAACAAACATTTACCCAAATTTTAAGCCCTAAAATTTCATGCTTGAACCTATAGCTCTTGATGCCATTGTTGGTTCTTATCTAGGTCCCAAGATCTAACAAGACATGAAAACAATGCGTGAATACACCAATGAAGATAGTGGAATACTTACATCGGTTGGTTGAGTCGAATCGGCAACAAACAAAGCACAAAATGCTCACTGGTTTGGCGCCACTGCATGCAGTTCACTGCCTTCTGTCTTCTGGAAGCTCCTAACTTCGTCGGATGGATCCCGGCTCATGGGTGAACCTCCCTACCACCTTCGCAAGACTCGTAAGTGTGCTAGCACTTGAATTTTCACCATGAAAACCCACTCTTGCTTCCCCTTAGTGTCACGCCATTTCTAGTTCTGAACCAGTCCATTTTGTTCTGTTTTGTGCGTGAGAGAAGAGAAAGAAAAATGGAGAGATAGAAATGTGTTGACTTGTTGCAAAAGGTGTAAAGCTTTACCTTTTATATTTTCCAAAAATATAAAATGATTTACCTTTTACTTTAATTCAAAATCAAGCAAAAGGTTGGAGCCAAAAGCATAAAGTTTTCCCTCCAAAATGCTTTTTACACTTTATGTCAACTTTAAGTCATATCAAATTTAATAAAGTGACATGTCTTTGACGCTTGATGCGACTTGCGTCGCCGCACTCGAATTTGAAATACGAATGCGCTCGCAATCACACCCGGGCTCGGGTTCGTTAATTCCAATTAACGATTTTTCCGTCGCGTCGTAATTAAATGATTACGCCTAGCGAATTCACTATTCACGTAGCTAACGAATTAATTCTAAATTAATTCGTTCGCCCGAATTAAAATCTAATTTTAATTCCGTATTAAAAATCTAATTTCATTTAATATATCGAATATATTAATTTAATCGATTAATTCCAAATTAATCGTTATCTCTCTCTTGACGATATTTTATCCTAGATAAAATATCTCCGTAATTAATCCTAGATTAATTTTCTCTCTCTTCTATATAATCCCAGATTATTCAAAAGTGCGAGTTGTGCATCATCGGTGGATTATCGGGAAGCGACCCATGGGATCCCCGGATTAGCTGGCAGTAAATACGGTCGTCGGAGTATCCGAATCACGTACGTACCAAGTACTACGTTCTACCGATTTACGAGACAAGGTCAACTCCTAGCAAAACACCAAGTCTACCCAATTCTCCGGACATATCCATTTAAGAATATCAAAGATCTGTATCAAGCGTAGTATACTAATGTATTGTGCATATCGGCCCAGTATCGGATAGTCACGTGCTAGGGCTGGGGCTGGATAAGTGTCTGCCCCATCCGAAGAACATATCGGATGTTTGGTAACATAGTCTCTATAATCGGATAGTTATGACCTGGTCACAATATCCCGATTGGTTGCGCAACACTCAAGAGCACTAGTACCGTATCCTGCGTGACATCATCTCCATAATGACTGAAGTGACACTTCCGTCTCGACATCACACCCAATACACTACGACTCTCTGATAAACCCAGAAGTGGTGTACGAAATCGGTTAAAGCCTGTACCACCAAGACCAAAGTTTATCGATTATCGTAAGTATTAGCGATGTAAGTCTCAGGTTAAGACTATACACACACCTACCTTGATTTCGGCCTCCCATAGACACATAGTCATAATACCAATGGGATTCCGAGGGGTCTATCCAGAGCGAAGCTGTTTCCCGTACCATCGGTGAAACACGACCTCCTATCGCACTTGCATAAGTATCCAATACTTATATATATGAGAACTATACCGTTGTGCCCTCACAACGCGCACAAGTGCAATACTAGCCTATTCCGCATTATCGATGTCCTGTCTCGATAATACTCCGGCTAGGGATATTTAATGATTAATCCTTTGGGGACTGATATTGTCTCATATCATTCTCAGTCCAGGAACTAATCATAGGGACCTCTCTTCATTTATATATATTTATGGTGATCTAATCACAAATGATGAGAGTGCAATTTCCTTGTCACATAGTTAATTTGCTACAACAACACAATGATTTGTGCAAATAGTGACGCTATGGGTCATTTTGTCCAACAATGCTAAACCTCATTTTGAAGCATCACCGATGTGTTGTGTTGCTGCTCTTGGTTGGCTTGCATTTTCCGTTTTCTCATTTTTTATTCGTGAAACCTGCGAATCAAAACAAAACATAAAAAGGATGCAGATGTGTTACGTGTATGCATGCATTTATGAATGAATTTCCTATTTCGTTGGGTTAGGTCTTCTGCCAGTTCTTCTGGTGATTGTTCAGTTCTATTTTATCTCATGGCTCAAGTTCTCGGTACATCACTTATTTGAGGGGTGGTAGACTGGTAGCCCCCAGTCGCCGATGTAGGCCTCAACCCTGGCACTCATCCCAAAAACTGATATTGATGTTGATGTGTCTCCATACCTATTGTGCCATACCCGGCAAAACTGATACTGATGTGGATGTGTCTCCATACCCGGAGTGCCATACCCGGCAAAACTGATACTGATGCGGGCCTCGACCCTGAGACTCATCCCCAAAACTGATACCGGTGCTGATGTGGATCTCGCCCCCGGGACTCATCCTAGAACTGATACTGACAATTTGATGGTTCATTTCAACATATTGTACTGCCTCTCACGAGATAATCTGGATAGCTAAACATATTTTCGTCCTCAATGGATGCTTCGCGTCGAAACTGTTGGGAAAAATAACCAAGCCCCAAGATCAACAAGAACAAGCAAAATATATAAATACATGAATGAATAAATTGAAGTATGGCGGAATCATACTCACAATGCTTGAAAATGGATGCTTAGATGATGCGAAAACTCCTCCCTTGTGCAGTGAAGCTCTCGGCCAAGAAGAAAAGAGGGACTCCAAGTCGAGTTTGATCCTTCCAAGCTCAAGGATTAGTTTCCCATATCACCTATGTATGATCCCTTGAAGGTGCTAGCCTTTGTTGTGATTTTGAATGCACAACTTCTTCAAATCTTGCAACAAAAATTGAAGAAATGGAGAGCCCAAAACTGCATGTAGTTTCGGCAATGTGAGAGAGAGGAGAGTGAATGATTTTTGTTACAAAAATCAATTTATATTTATGCCATAATATTATTAAATTAATAATAAACTTATGACACAATCATGCAATGGCTTAGAGTGTCCAACACTCAATTTCCATGCAAAACCATTGAGTGCATTGTACACTATCTCCATGCAATGCATTAGAGTTAAATAATGCATAATATGACATGTGTCATGTGGGCCCCACACGTTTCCAAATGAAAGTGGGCCCACGTGCACTCACGCGTTCGGGTTCGATATTTCCGAAATACCAACTTACCTCGCGACGTTAATTAAATCGAATTTAAATAAATAATTGCGCCTAGCGAAATTATTATTTACGTCGCTAACGAAATAATTCTAAATTAACTCGTTTGCCCGAATTAAAATCTAATTTTAATTTCGCGTCGAAATCGAATTTCGATTATTATCGAATATAATATTTTTACGATTAATTCCAAATTAATCGTTCTCTCTCTTTGTATAGTACTTTATCCAAGATTAAAGTCTCTCCGTAATTAATCCAAGATTAATCGAGTTTGAATCATACGTCATTGGTGAATCTTCGGGAAGCGACCCAGAGATCTCTGGATATGTTGGCAGTAAATACGGTCGTCAGATTATCCGAACACGTACGTACCAAGTACTACGTTTTTACCGATTTACAAGACAAGGTTAGCCTCTAGCAAAACGCCATGCCTACCCAATTCTCCAGAAATATTCTTATTGGAATATAAGATCTATACAGGCGTAGTATACCGTAGTATAGTGTATATCGAACCAGTATCGGATGATCACATGTAAGGCCTGGGGCTAGAGATGTGTCTGCCCCGTACGATACACAAATCGGACATCAAGCAACCAGTCTCTTTGAATCGGATAATCCTGACCTAGTCATATTATCCCGATGGTTGCAACCATTATAGAGTACTAGTTCTGTATCCCTCGCGATCATCATCTCCATATGTCTGAAGTGATATACTTCATCTTGACATCACACCCAATACACTACGATTCTCGATAAATACAAGAGGGTGTACACAGAACCCGTTAAAGCCCTGGACCACCAAAACTAAAGTTTACCGATTGTCGTAAGTACTAGCGATGCAAGTCTCAGGTTTAGATCATATGCACTACCCTGAAGTGGACTCCATAGACACGCAGACATACTACCAATGGGATTCCGCGGGGTCTATCCATAGCGAAGCTGTTTTCGTACCATCGGTAAAACACACACCTCCTACACACTTGCATAAGTATCTTATACTTAAATATATGAGAACTATGCCGTTGTGCCCTCACAACATGCACAAGTGCAGTACTAGTCTATTCCGCATTATCGATGTCCAATCTCGATAATACTACTACGACTAGGGATATTTAATGATTAAACCTTTATGGATTGATACCGTCTCATATCATCATAATCCGGAACTAATCATATGGACTTTTACCATTTATATATCAAAGTAAATAAATTACAAAACGGTAAAAGGCAATTTCATTACTACATAGTTAATTTTGTACAATAATACAATATCATTTACAAAATAGTGACGCTATGGGTCATAACTGTCTAACAATCTCCCACTTGGCCTATAGCCAGTCACTCAAGCATCTAATACCCGAACTATATATGTGTCGCTCAAACTTTTTCCGAGGAATTGTTTTCGTCAGCGGATCTGCAATGTGTCCTCTGATGCGATCTTTTCCGATCTTCACATCGCCACGATGTATGATCTCTCGAATCAGATGGAATCGTCGAAGAACATGTTTGGATCGTTGATGAGACCTTGGTTCCTTAGCCTGCGCTATGGCCCCGCTATTGTCACAATACAATAGAACGGGCTCAGCTGCTAATGGAACTACTCCTAATCCAACTAGGAATTTTCGGATCCAAACCGCTTCCTTTGCTGCTTCAGCTGCTGCAATGTACTCCGCTTC
>SKCR01031340.1:0-16396 GCA_019454045.1 Zanthoxylum bungeanum | reverse complement strand
ACTGGGCCGATACACACAATACAATCGTATACTACGCTTGATACAGATCTTAATATTCTTAAATGGATATGTCCGGAGAATTGGGAAGACTTGGTGCTTTGCTAGGAGTCGACCTTGTCTCGTAAATCGTTAGAACGTAGTACTGGTACATGCGTGATTCGGATACTCCGATGACCGTATTTACTGCCAACTTATCCGGGGATCTCATGGGTCGCTTCCCGATAATCCACCAATGACGCACAACTCGCACTCTTGAATAACTGGGATTATATAGAAGAGAGAGAAAATTAATCTAGGATTAATTACGGAGATATTTTCTCTAGGATAAAATATCGTCTAGAGAGAGATAACGATTAATTGGAATTAATCGGTAAATTATATATTCGATATATTAAACGAAATTAGATTCGACGCGGAATTAAAGTTAGATTTTAATTCGGGCGAACGAATTAATTTAGAATTAATTCGTTAGCGACGTGAATAGTGAATTCGCTAGGCGTAATCATTTAATTACGACGCGACGGAAAAATCGTTAATTTGGAATTAACGAACCCGAGCCCAAGTGTGATTGCGAGCGCATTCGTATTTCGAATTCAAGTGCGACACGCAAGTCGCATCAAGCGTCAAATCAATCAGTCGCATCAAGCGTCAAATCATTTGTCACTTTGAGTGATGTGACTTGACAACATGTCACTTTAATAAAGGTGATGTGAATAGTGATGGACAAGATGTGTGTAATGATGGCTTTTATTGTTTGACTTTTTAAAAGCAAATTCAAATGAAATTCATTTGAAATTCACAAAAGTGTATAAGATACACTTGAAATTCAAATGCAAAAATAGAATACACATTTTCTTTCTCTCCATTTTCTTTCTCTTCTTCTCACGCCAAACACACAAAATGTGGACTGTTTTTGAAGCTAAAATGGCGTGGACAAAGGGAAGCCAAGAGTGGTTTTTCATGGTGAGAAATCAAGTGCTAGCACACTTACGAGTCTTGCGAAGGTGGTAGGGAGGTTCGCCCATGAGCCGGGATCCGTCGGACGAGGCTTGGAGCTCCGTTTCGCAGCTCAATTTTCTGTTTTTGAAGGCAGTGGACTGCATCATTTGGGCGTCCTTGGCAGTGAGTTTTGTGGCTTTGTTCGTCTTCAAATCGACTCAACCGATCGATGTGAGTATTCCGCTACCTCCGTTGATGTATTCACACATTGTTTTCATTGCTTGTTTGATCTTGGGACCTAGATAATAACCAACAATGGCATCAAGAGCTTAGGTTCAAGCATGAAAAATGTAGGGCTTAAAATTGGGTATTTTGGATTTGAGCATGATTTTATGAAATTGGATGATTGAGCATGTTTAAATGTTGTTGTATTGAAGATTGATTGATCAATTTCAAGAAAATGTGTTTGGAACAATTTTCCCCATTTGATGGTGTTGGCCGAATGTATGTTGATTTGGATTGGAATCCATGGAATTTTTGATTTTGGTTCATTTGATGAGTTGGAATCATGTTGGATGATGTTAATTTAAGATTGAATTGGATTTAATTTTAAATTGAACAAAAACCCTAATTTATATGTTGGCCGAATTGCCTATGCCCTTAATGTCTTGGATTTTGATTTTTTTTTGGACATTGGATGTGTATGAAATCATTCGGGAAGTTAATTCGATGTCGATTGTGGAATTAATTGGATTGAATTCAAATCGGACAAAATTACCTTCCTTGGCCGAGAGCATTAAAAGCATGTAATGGGTTTGATTTTTCATTTATGTGTTGGACATATGATAATGATAATGAGCATGATTAATTGGACTAATATGGTGTTTTGGAAATGTTGATTTAGTTGATTAATCATATAATGCACTTTAGGTAATTAAATTGCGGAATTGGATTCATGAAATTTAATTATTTAGGCTTAAATTGGATTTGGGCTTCTAATGTTGTATTTGGGCCTATTGGGCTTGATTTTATCAAGTTGGGTTTAGGCCAAATGGATTGGATCCAATGGGGCCAAAAACCTTAACCATAAAGCCCAAATGCGACTAATGAACCTTTAAAGTTAAATTGGGCCTAATGGGCCAAGATTGATTTATGGGCTTATGGGGTAAATCCCGGATTGGACTTTGGTTATCGGTGTTGACCCGAGTTGACCAAAAGTCCACGCCTTAAGAAATCAATTAAAAGCCCATTGGACTTTAATTGAATTGACGTTGGACGTTAATCGGTCTTTGAGACGCGTTACGATTAAATTTGGAATTTAAATCGTAAAAGGTTTATTAAAAAAAAGTGTAATATTTAATTTGGAATTGAATAGTGAATTAGTATTAAATACATGTTATATTGGATTTAATAATGTATTTTAATTTAATTCAAGAATTCGTACTTTGAGTACTTATTCGCAAAAACGAGTTTGACTCGAACAAAATCAAATCGTTGTTTGAACATTGGATGATCACTTAATTATCAGATTAATTAATTTGATTAGATTGATTGATAGCATGCTTATGTGTGTGAATACGTGGTTGTGTTGAATGAATAATGTATATCGGATGGATATTAGATGGGTGGGGCAATTTTAGAAATTGTTGTAATAAATTCGATTTATTAAATTGGACCTGCGTGTCCAGCCTTATCACCTTCATTCTCTTTGTATTCTCTTCTCACCTATTCCCCTCCATGTAAATGAGGTTTCTTTAGAAGTGTAGTGTAACGGGTAGAAGTAATACTAGTGCTAGCTTGAGTGAGAAAGGGAGAGATTTGATCTAGGATCAATGTGTAAAGTATCCATCCGCATATCATTATTATTTATTTCATACTCGCTTTATTATGTGTTTAGAATGCATGTTTAAGGGTGTATGATGATGAGACCTTAACAAAGATAATTAAATTGGTAGCCCATTTGCACGCGAAAAACCCTCATTAAATATCAAGCGTTTATTTTCCTTCCATTGAGTGATTCTTACTCAAGATCCGAGATTGGCAGGGGTGTTGGCCAAAGTCAAGCCCTTGTCCGTCGAAGATGTGTTTTAATCACGAGGCTTTGTTCCATATCGGTGTCGTGTCCAAGTTGTGGTTTGTGGCCAAAGTCAAGACCACTTCTTGTCCATTGACATTGATTACGAAGCTTCCATGTCAATGGGTCCGCGCTTGACTGGGATCACTAGGTTTGTTGTGCCAAAGCCAAGACCTAGTTGATTCAGAGGAAAAAGGTTAGGGTATACATTCGATGTATAGGCATATATAAGATATATGTTTGGGACTTGGATGTCCACCTACTGGATCTAGGAGTTGGATGAGATCCAATTGATCTTCGAGATCTACCTAGTTAATTATCATACAATTTATTGGCCAAAGTCAAGATTGTGTGATATTTAACGGGATCCTAGCCCACTAGGAAACACGGTTTCCCGAGTACTCGACAGAGGGTTAGAGGCTCGACGAAAAAGAGGGGAGACAAGTATTGAATTTGCAACATTCATTCGAATACTCGCTAAACGCGCTCATCTATATTACTCGTCATATAATCAAAAGTATTAGTTGGACTAATATTTTATGTGTTTTAAAAAATATATATAGTTGGACTATATACAAACTCATTCAATATATAGTTGATTTTATAATTGGATTATAGTAATCAATATAATTGAATTAAAATTATAGTTGATTAAATAATTGGATTATTGTAATCATTATAATAAATAGTACCTTATAAAATTGATTAAATAGTTGGACTATTGAAATCAAGAAAGAATTGAAAAGTTGAATATTTAAAATATATAATCATTGGATTAAATGTTTTAAATGATTTAATTTTATTGGGAATTAATAATAGGTTACTTTATTGGATAAAATAACTTGTTATATCTAGGCCCATAATTAAGCAAATAAGTAGAGCATAAAATCTTGGAAGATTTATGTGATGATGACTTTAGTGCTTAATTAATATACTTATCATAAATCTATCTTTAGATTTAAAAGTATTAAATTGCAATTAATAATTCTTAGAGAATTGATTTGACTATTCTAGAGGTGAAGAGTCAAAGTTTGCAATTGGGGTGTTGCACAAGGTGCACATCGTTTCGATATTCCGAAACCCGAGGCTTGGCCAAAGGTTGTGAAATATTAAAAAGATAATTGACATATCCCAAAGTGACTACCATTTGTATATGGAAGACACGAAGGAATTAAAGAAAGGGCGAGGCTCTGACTTTAAAATATTTGTCAAAGTTATGTTCACTACTAGTATTGAAATTGGATTTAAATACTTAGGTGGTACATAAAATATATGTATTGATGTTCAGAATCCGTTATGAGCTGGATACTGACTTCAAGCCGAGATTTCTCTGCGAATCGGAAACGGGACGAAAGTCGCTGTTTCGACCGTAGATACCTAAGTTTAGGAACTACCCTTGGGTATGTACTTAAATTAGGAACTGTTATAATGTAACTAGTTTGACTAGAGACATTATCTCTAATCAGTGTTTAATCCGTTGCGGATAAAACCTTTATATTCTAGAACACTAAGTGTTCATTATATAAAGATGATACTGAGATAAATACATTAGATGTAAATAACAGAATTTATATTTTGAATATAATAAAATCTCAAACATATAAAAATGACAAATAAATAGCTCAAATTGATTTGATCAATAGAGACTTATTTGTGGCATTGTTGTCTAGGACACAATTAAACGAGACTCGTATATCCACACTTTTGAAGAGTGGGTACTAGGACTGATTTGACTATTCAAATAAGGTCTGCGAATCTAGTTTATAAGGTAAAGTACCTAAAATACTATTTACTTGGTAATAGTATAAGGGCCACCGATCTGTTAGCCCTATTCATGGTGAAGTTAGGGCCCATATCTAGCTAGACTAGATGTGAACATGAATATTTCATGACCTTGACAGATGTAGCATCACGTTATGGTTATGTGTTTCTTTTGAAGAACACAAATCGGAAACTTTAGAGTTTCGACACGAAATAGAAAAACAGATCGGCTATAGTATTATTCCGCCACGGTAAGACTGTAATGGAAAATACTTAAGCAGTAAGTTTCATACGTACATGAAAGAGTATGGTATTCTTTCAGATGAGGACTCCTCCCGAGACACGTCAGTTAGACGGTGTGTCCGAACTAAAACCGAATTTTGTTGGACATGATAAGGTTTATCACGAGTCGCTCTGAGCTACTGTTTCCTTCTATAGGATATGTATTAACAGTGCAAAACTATTTAGAATAAGGTTCTATATAAATCTGTTTGACAGATGTCATATAGGATATGAACAGGAAAGAAACGGGGTTTCTCATTTCTAGTAATTTGGGTATGCCAGGCATAACGTTTGGATGATACCAAACTGAAAAACCCAAATTGGAACAGTGCCTATATAGGTTATCCTAAGGGAAACCTTAAGTATAGTACTTGTAAATCTCACATGAGAACAATGTGATTGTTGCTCACCATGCGGTTTTTCCTGAGAGGAATACCGATATGCAGTGGTCGGTGGGAGGATAGTGATACTCGATGAAAATCGGAGTAATACTGTTCTAGGCACGAAGTCCTTAATGGAACATAAATAGTTCATCAATGATGAATCTGTACCATTAATCTTCAAATACACAAGAACTTCGTAGATCGGATAGAGTCAGAAAACAACCTAGGGTATGGGTTTCTGATCTAACCTCATAAAGATGTCAATCTTATGAAGGTATATCCACCGACTACGTTTTGAGGAAGTGAACGAGGTATCGACTCCCTATTATGGCAAAGTGCCATGAGTCTGAAATGGATTCCATGTATAACAACTATTTTGATGCTAGTTGTGTACCACAAGGCATTATGCCTATTGGTACATTAACGTCTTCAAGCAAGACATACATGGAAGGCAACATACCAACGTACAAAGCTGGGCTTTTGACGGAAAGGTATCGTTATCAACATTGTGTTAATAATGGTTCAACCTTTTACCTGTTGCCATGGTAAATCCATTTTGAAGATGCTTGTTGATAACTGCATATTTCATTTATGAAATGTGTCAGTTGCAGATCAAAATCGCTTTCCTGAAAAGGAAAACCTTTTGGAGGATGTTTACAACATCCTGACGATTTGAATAACCGACAAACAATGTTTGCAGGTTATTCGATCCATGTTTGGATTGAAGCAAGCATAAGGTTCTTGGAACTGTCGTTTTGAAATAATCATAATGATTATGATTTGACTCAAAACGAAATAATTCTTGTGTATATAAGGAGGTTAGTGGGAGAGCGCACTGACAGTTAAATTCCCATAAAGCAATTGTTGAAAGCTTGGCTTTCATAGAAATTCTCCGTAGAATTCTGGGGAGTAACAACCTTTATTCAAGGAATAAAGATCTAATGGGATAGATTTGGAGTTGTTAACACTCTCTGGGAAATTGTACATTTAAAATGTACTTGATAGGGTGTCTCATACGCTTCGAGCATATGGAGTCACCAATCGGGTCAATCCAAGTGACAGTCACTGGATTGAAGTAAGAACATCTGTTAGTATCTCAGAGAACTAAAGATGTTGTCTTAAACTATGGAGAATGAGAACTTGAAGTGACTGGGATCACCGCTGCAAGTTTCCAAACAATTAAATACTGAGGTACTATAAAGTTTGAATAACGGGACAGTGAGCTGGATATATTCTGAGTAAGATAACTGTTGCCGAATAAACAACAAATGCGGATTATTGCTGCAGCTGAGGCAGCAATAGAAGCCATTTGGGTCGAAAATAAATCTAATTGGATTAGATATAGTTCTGTTAGCAGCTGAGCTAGGCGTCAGCACATGCTAAGGAATTAAAGGTCTCATCGACGATCCAGATATATACTTCCATATCATTGATTCGTTCGGATCATACATCGTGGCGATGTGATGATCGTATAAATCGCGTCAAAACGATAATCAAACAAATCCGCTGACGAAAATCTTTCCTCAGCAATTTGAGCGAACCGTACATAGTTCGGGTGTGGGACACTTGAGTGACTGGCTATGTGCCAAGTGGGAGATTGTTAGACAAAATGGACCCATAGCGTCACTATTTGCACAGATCATTGTGTTGTTGTAGAAAATTAACTATGTGACAAGGAAATTGCACTCTCATCATTTGTGATTAGATCACCATAGATATATAAATGAAGAAAGGTCCCTATGATTAGTTCCTGGATTGAGAATGATATGAGACAGTATCAATCCCCGAAGGATTAATCATTAAATATCCATAGCCGGAGTATTATCGAGACTGGACATCGATAATGCGGAATAGGCTAGTATTGCACTTGTGTGCGTTGTGAGGGCACAACGGCATAGTTCTCATATATATAAGTATTGGATACTTATGCAAGTGCGATAAGAGGTCGTGTTTCACCGATGGTACGGGAAACAGCTTCTTTCTGGATAGACCCATCGGAATCCCATTGGTATTATGACTTGTCTATGGGAGGCCGAAATCAAGGTAGGTGTGTATAGTCTTAACCTGAGACTTGCATCGCTAATACTTGCGATGATCGGTAGACTTTGGTCTTGGTGGTACAGGGCTTTAACCGGTTCTGCGTACACCACTTCTGGGTTTATCAGAGAGTCGTAGTGTATTGGGTGTGATGTCAAGACGGAAGTATCACTTCAGTCATAGTGGAGATGATGTCACGCAAGATACGGTACTAGTGCTCTTGAGTGTTGCGCAACCAATCGAGATATTGTGACCAGGTAATGAATATCCGATTATAGAGACTATGTTACCAGACATCCGATATGTGCTTCGGACGGGGTAGACACTTATCCAGCCCCAGCCCTAGCACGTGACTATCCGATACTGGGCCGATACACACAATACAATCGTATACTACGCTTGATACAGATCTTAATATTCTTAAATGGATATGTCCGGAGAATTGGGAAGACTTGGTGCTTTGCTAGGAGTCGACCTTGTCTCGTAAATCGGTAGAACGTAGTACTTGGTACATGCGTGATTCGGATACTCCGATGACCGTATTTACTGCCAACTTATCCGGGGATCTCATGGGTCGCTTCCCGATAATCCACCGATGACGCACAACTCGCACTCTTGAATAATCTGGGATTATATAGAAGAGAGAGAAAATTAATCTAGGATTAATTACGGAGATATTTTATCTGGGATAAATATCGTCTAGAGAGAGATAACGATTAATTTGGAATTAATCGGTAAATTAATATATTCGATATATTAAACGAAATTAGATTTCGACGCGGAATTAAAATTAGATTTTAATTCGGGCGAACGAATTAATTTAGAATTAATTCGTTAGCGACGTGAATAGTGAATTCGCTAGGCGTAATCATTTAATTACGACGCGACGGAAAAATCATTAATTTGGAATTAACGAACCCGAGCCCAAGTGTGTGATTGCGAGCGCATTCGTATTTCGAATTCGAGTGCGACACGCAAGTCGCATCAAGCGTCAAATCAATCAGTCGCATCAAGCGTCAAATCATTGTCACTTTGAGTGATGTGACTTGACAACATGTCACTTTAATAAAGGTGATGTGAATAGTGATGGACAAGATGTGTTGTAATGATGGCTTTTATTGTTTGACTTTTTAAAAGCAAATTCAAATGAAATTCATTTGAAATTCACAAAAGTGTATAAGATACACTTGAAATTCAAATGCAAAAAAGAATACACATTTTCTTTCTCTCCATTTTCTTTCTCTTCTTCTCACGCCAAACACACAAAATGTGGACTGTTTTTGAAGCTAAAATGGCGTGGACAAAGGGAAGCCAAGAGTGGTTTTTCATGGTGAGAAATCAAGTGCTAGCACACTTACGAGTCTTGCGAAGGTGGTAGGGAGGTTCGCCCATGAGCCGGGATCCGTCGGACGAGGCTTGGAGCTCCGTTTCGCACTCAATTTTCTGTTTTTGAAGGCAGTGGATGTTAGTTCAGCTGCCATTTTCATACATGGGTAATGCATATGACATGCTAACCACCATTTGAAGACTCCATGAAGAAGTTGCCAAGCAACTTTAGGTGATCTTTGACAATTGAAGAAAAGGAGCCAATAATTCTTGATAAAGCCATGATTTGTGGCATGAAATCAGGGATGAATAGTAGTCATTTTTCTATAAAAAACATCATCCCAATGAGTGTGAGAGTTATATAGAGAGAGTGTTGAGGTTTTTTGTTAGTTTTCTTGTTTGTAAAACTTGTGTATTATTCTGATAGTAATAATACGAATTCGGTTTTTCCTCAAACACTCCCAAGAGTGATCGTTTTTTCAACAAGTGGTATCAGAGCTTTGGTTCTTCATTGGGATCGAAAAACCGAAAAACGGAGTTTGGTTCGGAAAATTCGAGTTCCGGAAAAGTTGTCAAAAATTCATTTTGAGGTTACCATCAGCTAGTTCACGTCGAGACGAGCACGGTGGTATTTTCCGCCGACCAAACCGACGTCCCAGAAAGCCGCACGCGCCGTCCAGAGAGCTGCCCACGCGCCCGCACGCGCTCCACGCACCGCACGCGCTGCTGAAGGTTGAAGACGATCCGCGTCAGCCACCACGTCATCGCCACGTCACGCCCAGTCAGCGCACAGTCAGCGCCTCGTCAGCGCCCAGTCAGCAGACACGTCATCCGCCACGTCAGCGCCACGTCATCCGCCACGTCAGCGCCACGTGTCCGCCACGTCAGCAAACCGGTCCAACCTTGCCACGTCAGCACTGCCACGTCAGCGCCACGTCAGCATCCTGGTAAATTTCATTTTGCCCCCTGAAGTTTTGAAATTTACAGTTTTGCCCCAGAACTTTTAGGAATTTACAAATCAGTCCCTGTGTCGGATTTAGACCAAAGAAGTGTCTATTCCACCATTTTCGACCGTTCCGGACGCAACGGTGACCTCCGATTTGTGAAATTCTGACCCAATTTTAGTGTATTCCCATTTTAAACTTTAAAACTTAAAATGGAGATGGAGGATTCTCATTCTGGTGCAATGATTAAACTGGCTGCCACTAATTACTCCCTCTGGAGACCTCGAATGATAGATTTTTTGCATTGCAAAGATTTGTTTGATGTCATTGAGTTGAAGGGAGTGAAACCAGAGTCTACTAAGGAGTATGACTGGAATAAACTCAACAACAGAACTTTGGGTTAGATTAGGCAGTGGATTGGTCATAGTGTCTTTCACCACGTAGCACAGAACACAGATGCTTATGAAATGTGGAGGAAATTGGAAGACATGTTTCAGGCCAAAACAGCTCGGAATAAGGCCTTAATAATGAGGCGATTGGTGAATTTGAAGCTACGGAGTGGAACTTCCGTTGCAGAACACACCAACGAGTTCCAGAGCCTGGTGAATCAGTTGTCTGCAGTAGACATGCAACTGGCAGACGAAGTTCAAGCCCTCTTGTTACTCAGTTCTCTACCTGATAGCTGGGAGACTCTGGTGGTTACTCTCAGCAACTCAGCTCCAGGAGGCAAACTTACCATGCCTATGGTAAAAGATGCCTTGTCAAATGAAGAAGCCAGAAGAAAAGACGTGGGCTCAGATCAAACAGAAGCTCTTGTCTCGGAGCAACGGGGAAGACAACAGGAGAAACATCAAGGTGGGAGGAGAGGCAGAAGCAAAAGCAGGGGCAGGTCCAAGGACGGGAAAAAGACATACAAGTGCTTCCACTGTGGCATTGAAGGCCACTTGAAGAAGAATTGCCGAAAACTGCAACGGGAGCAGGGACAAGGCAATAACCAGCCAAAGAAGAATGATGCGGAGACACTAGTAGTTACTACAGTGGATGTAGCTATATGCTCCGGCCAGGAAGAAGCATGCCTTCACACTGCAACTCAGGATGTCGAGTGGGTGGTAGATACTGCAGCATCCTACCACGTCACTCCTCACAGGGATTTCTTCACAACATACAAAGCAGGAGACTTTGGAGTAGTGAAGATGGGGAATACCAGTTCTTCTCAGATAGAAGGAATTGGTGAAATACAGTTGCGGACAAATGCAGGGTATACAATAACCCTGAAGGAAGTCAGACATGTTCCAGAACTTCGGCTCAACTTACTCTCGGGGGTAGCCCTTGACAAACAGGGTTATGCTAGCCATTTCAGCAACGGCACCTGGAGGATGATAAAAGGTGCCATGGTCATCGCCCGAGGACACATCTGTGGAACCTTGTACAAGACTCATGTGAAAATTTATGCAGAAAGCCTCAATGTAGCTGAACGGGAGGCTTCTCAGAATCTGTGGCACCAGAGACTCGGTCACATGAGTGAAAGGGGGTTGTCTACCTTGACAAAGAAGGATCTAATCACCGTCTCCAAAAATGCTAATTTGTATCCTTGCAACCACTGTCTATTCGGTAAGCAACACATAGTCTCTTTTAATTTCTCATCTACAAAGAAATCAGAGTTACTCAGTCTGGTGTACTCTGATGTATGTGGTCCCTTGGAGGTAAACTCACTAGGCGGTAACAAATATTTTCTGACTTTTATTGATGATGCTTCTCGGAAAGTATGGGTGTATTTTCTGAAATCAAAGGATCAGGTCCTGGATTATTTCAAACTGTTCCATGCCATGGTCGAGCGTGAAACATGGAAGAAACTGAAGTGTCTTCGTACAGACAATGGAGGCGAATACACTTCCAGGGAGTTCGATGCCTACTACGGAAGTCACGGCATTCGACATGAGAGGACTGTTCCACGCACCCCACAACACAATGGTGTCGCTGAAAGGTGTTGGGGTTGGTGCTCAGAGCGCCAATCCAGACCGTATTTATGTCTGATTCATGAATACGAACATCCCCTTATTCCATAATATTAGTTATTTGTGGTTGCACCTCTTGTCTATTACGTATTCGATCTGATTACGATTAGAATTGAAACTAAATGTGGTTTAGTGATATGTATATATTAGACAAATGCCCGATAATATATAATGCAGTACACAGTTACAAAGTTAGTTTGTAATTGACATTGGGAAGTGTCACTGCTATATGTATATTATCAAACAAAGTTCCTGGTCAAGATTTGCTAACACGGGTCGGTTAGTCAAATCCGTTGAGACCAGTACATGTCGTATATCGAGACTTGGTCCGATGGTTTATCCCAATGAACCATGAGTCTATGGAGACTCGTATAGACGTGTAGGTGTTTATAGTGGATAAACACTGAACGGCTCACCGAAGATTCTTAATGGATGGTACGCCAACGTCAATAAGAATCTTCTCGGGTTGAGTAGCATAGTGGTCCTTCGACTTGAGACACCACTGTGGATATATGAGACATCCTCCACACTTAGATGGCAGTCACGTCACCGATCTATTAGATCAGACCTCCGCCTGTTCGTTGGGTGTGGATCGATCCTCAGGATATCCTGTGTGTGTCAAGATAGGATCCGTCAGTTCTGTGTACAGAGCATAGGTAGTCCATATATTATTAGCAGTCTGTTAAATCTGTGGCCACAGTATACATCGGAAGTAAGTTCCGAGTGTTATTTAGAGATTGCTAATAGATACGTCGACGAGATAATACCTATAGAGATTTGACGTTTACATCTATCTCTGGGATTATCTGGATACCTGTGACAGAGGGATTATACGTATGCAATGACCTCGACCTGTATGATCAGCTCGTTTATCCGTGATCGTCATAATATACGGGTGGATAGATTATGGACATGAAATTGGATTTCATGATGGATATACCTGAATCTAGAGAGTCTCAATAATGAAACATACTCGTAGAGCACTAGAGCAACAATTATGAATAATGATGATTATTTATAAATCGTTTAATCGTTAAACGAAAAATACATGCGAACGGGCCGAACCGTTATTTCCTAATTAATGTGTATTTGTATTTAATATATGATATTATTAAATACACATTAATAATAGTCAAATAAAGGTATTTGACATATATCATCAATATATGTATTTGAGATATTTAAAGTAAATATAATACAGATATTTGATATATTTGTATTTAATTAATTATTTAATTATTTAATTGTTAAATGATTAATATAATTAAAATATAAATATATCACCAAATGATAAAGTTAGGAAATGATTATAAATGTAAATGTTTGACTTTACATTAAAGGAAAAGGTTGTCAAATTGATTTTGACTTCTTAAGATATTTGTTCAAAATTGTTTGAAAAATAAAAATATCTTTTTCCTTTATTTCTTTATAAATTTCGGCCATACACTTAAATATAAGAGTTATATTATTCTTAGTTGCATTTGTTGACTTAATTAAATATCTAATAAAGTGTTATTAAGATATTTATGCAAGTTGACTAAATGTAAAGTTAAATGAAATTGAAATGAAATTTGGTATATTTGTATACACAATTTCGGCCAAGGGCATTCTTTGTCCTAAGTATAAATTGTTTTCATTTACTTTCATTTGATAACCTAATACATTTCAAAGAAAACTCCATTAATGGAAGCAAAGGAAGCTTGTGAGAAAGAAAGAAGAAATCAAAGAAAGCTTGGATTTTAGTGAGTTTTTCCAACTTGCTATTAGAAATGAAAATGTTCCTTAGGATCTAGGCTTTAACATATGATGTTCTTAGGTTATTTCTTTCTTTATTCCTTGTGTTTTTGTTGATGGAAGTTTTGATGGAAGTGTTGAGCATGTATAATGAAGGAAGGTTGTGACTATTGTAGTTATAAGCTTTCTTTTAAGGTTTTGGAAACCATGTTGCTAATCTAGAGTTGTTGACCCACTCTTAGATGACCTAGATTTGATCTTGAGTTGTTTCATTGTGTTGAGACTTGATTGGATGGAAGAAACATGATTAAAGTAATTGATTTAACCAATTTGGTCTAATTTGTCCAATTTGAAGAAATTGAAAAATTAGGGTTCATGACCAATTCCAAATTTGGGGGTTTTCATATATGTTGTGTATTTGGATGTGTATATGATGCATATAAAGTTTCATGTTCATTGGATTACATCTTGATGTGTTTTGATGCATGAAATGACAAAGTGCACAAAATGGCACATTGATGGTGCATTCGGCCAAAGGAGTCAAAAATGGGATTTTGTGTTGCCTTGGTGTTTGATGTTTTGAACATGCTAAGTTCATCTTAGAAATGATTTAGAATCATTCAAAATTGATTAGATCAATTTCGGACTAAAATGGACAAAATACCAATGTAAGGGCATTTCGGTAAATTCACTTGAATATGATTCATTTGAATTTTATTTCATAATTTGATTATTGGATAATTAAATAAATATGTTTATTTAATTAATCCGAGAAAAAGTTTTGAAATCGGAAGATACGATCTTCCGCCGCTTCCGCTGCATTACCGGATTTAGCCCCTAAAAACCCCTACAAAAGGATGAACCGCACCATTATGGAGAAAGTCAGGAGCATGATCAGTATGGCTAAGCTGCCAAAGCCATTCTGGGGAGAAGTTGTTCGTGCCGCCTGCTACCTGATCAACAGATCACCATCCGTACCGTTGAACTTCGAGATTCCGGAAAAAGTGTGGTCTGGTAAGAATCCTTCATATTCTCATCTCAGAATATTTGGATGTTTAGCATTTGCACATGTATCCAAGGAGCTCAGACAGAAGCTCGATGCAAGGACTACTCCATGCATCTTCATAGGCTATGGAGACGAAGAATTTGGATACAGGTTATAGGACCCGAAGGAAAGGAAGGTCATCAGAAGCAGGGATGTAGTGTTTCTTGAAGACCAGACAATAGAAGACATTGAAAAGCCCAAGATGCCTTCTAAAACCAGTGCCGACAATGCCGATGCAAATCCAGACACAACCTCAACACCAGAACCAACACCAGTGGCCACAGATGATGATGGGGTACAAGACATACCAGAAGCAGAACCAGAGGAGGAAGGAGGTGTTGAGCAGGGGGAGCTGCAGCCTGCTCCATCAGAGGCTTCAGGATCATCCACAGATCCGGATGACAACAGACAGCCAGAACCTCCAGTACGAAGATCTGAGCGAGGCCGGATTCCATCAGCCAGATACTCAGGATCAGAATACATTCTGCTTACTGACGAGGGGGAGCCAGAAACCTTCAATGAAGCGGTATCTCATAAGGACAAAGACAAATGGCTGCACGCAATGCAGGATGAGATGAAATCTCTGCAGAAAAATAACACTTATGAGATAGTCAAGCTCCCACATGGAATGAAGGCACTGAAGAACACTACAAGAAAAAAGGCTTTTACTGATACTAAATTAGTGTCAGTAAAGGGTTTTACTGACAGTATATAAATGTGTCAGTGTTGCCGCAACCAGAAATCACTGACACTAGTTTCTAGTGTCAGTAAACGTTAATAACTGTAGTATCAGAAAATTATTGACACTATGGTATCAGTAATCTCTCACACTATTTTAGTGTCAGTAAATTATTGACACTATAACATCAGTATTTAGTGATACTATAGTGTCAGTAAATTTTGTTATGCAGTATCAGTATATCGCATATATTTGATTTTTAGTGTCAGTAATTATTGTTACTATAGTATCAATATCCGTCAATATCTTTTAAAATTTAAAAATCGTATTATTTCACAATTATTTCTTATGTTTTGTAATTAAATTAATCATAAAATATATATATATATATATATATATATACCAACTCAATGAAATAAAAAACTAAAAAATTACATTTATATAAAATTCGCAATATAATAGATTAATCGTATTAATCAATTCAACAGTATCACATGATGAATACAAAAACTCCATAGACAATCTTTAAATTAACATATATATATTTCAAAAACTACTCTTAAAGTCCCACCAAAATGTCATGCCCCACCAAAATCATTACTTGTTGAGAAGCCTGCAACAATCCCCCAACAATATGATATCTGGCACAAAATCTGAAATTATAAACCAAATGTTAAGAATTAGATGGACTTCCAAAAAAAATCGATATCTTCATAAATAAAAACATTAAATACATCCAAATAAAAATACAAAATATAAATACAAAATATAACCCTAATCTAATTTTTGTCACATAAAGCACTTATTGACAATAACCATACCAACAACCTAAGAGCATGCATATAAAAAACCAAATGACATCCATAATAACAAGTTGTATCTTTTCATACCGCTACATAATCACCAACAAACAAATCAATAACATACAATAAAGAGAAAAACATCTAGGGCAGAGGCTAGTATTGCCCAAAATCCTACATTTGAATTCATCAATTTACACACTTTTACAAGCAATCATGTCGGCTTCATTCCTCAGAGTATATTCTAACGCATTGTCCAAACTGAACTGGTTTGGCAGCAGTTGCAAGGGAAAAAATTGGAGGGCATTGACAAAGCAAAACCGATACAAACTTATCCCAACTGCATCAAGTACAATTTACTGTATGCCCAACATTAT
>SKCR01031339.1:0-16412 GCA_019454045.1 Zanthoxylum bungeanum | reverse complement strand
AAGAAAGCCCAATTAGGTATTTGTTTATCTAGTAATGACGTTTCTTAGCCTTAATGACCTTTAGAGTCAATGTGTCTGACACAATTTGCTAATCAATTATTTGTAATTGTTGTGAATAGTTGAATGCAAATAGTAAAGCTAAAGAAAGGAGACGCGTATAGTTGTGTATAGAAAATATCGATTTTCACAATACTACAACTATAGGTATTGTATACCAGATCTCCCATCTAGTTATTTGAAATATTAGTTAATGATGTTTTTGATATTTGATATCGGAACTTGCGACTATTGGATAGTTACTTGTTCTTTTAAACAATTATTATATATATTTTAAATATAACTAGTAGTGTCATTGACGTAGAGATAAACATAAGAAAAATTATTCGGTAAAGTAAATAATTTAGAACGGTGCTTTTGAGGTTTAAATCACTTAAGCATTAGATGCTTATTCCATATGGTAAATGATGGTTTGATACTAGATCATACCATACATCCTTATCCGTTTAATGAATATTGTATTCAGGAAGGTGATTAAGATCTCGTTAACCGATGATTTGTCATTGGACCACCAGATTTATTTAATTGATACATTGGATGTATGTAGTTTAATAAATTGTAATTGCTTAAGGTAGTTTTCTTTACTTCGTAACTTAGTTTATGAATTGTCATAACTTAGTTGCATGTTCTAAAAGAACAATATTGAGCGTCTGAAATGATCAAGAACTTTCAATCTGTTCTGATGAAACATATATTGAACATTTTTGACTTGTTCAACTAAATTCAATCTAAGTTCTTAGAGAACTTATCCTCAAAATTCATTACAAGTCTTTGATTGTTCAAAACTTTGATACGATCAAACGTATGAATTTAAAGCAATTAGTGTTAGACAATTATGACCCATAGCGTCACCGTTTGTAAAAGACATTGTGTTTTGTACAAAATTGACTATGCAATATTGAAATTGCCTTTTATCATTTCGTAAATTCATTTACTATTACATATAAATGGTAAAAGTCCATATGATTAGTTCCGGATTGAGATGATATGAGACAGTATCAATCCATAAAGGTTTAATCATTAAATATCCCTAGTCGTAGTATTATCGAGACTGGACATCGATAATGCGGAATAGACTAGTATTGCACTTGTGCGCGTTGTGAGAGCATAACGACACAGTTCTCATATGTTTAAGTATAGGATACTTATGCAAGTGCGATAGGAGGTTGTGTTTTACCGATGGTACGGAAAACAGCTTCGCTCTGGATAGACCCCGCGGAATCCCATTGGTAGTATGTATATGTGTCTACGGGAGTCCGCGTCAGGGTAGATGTATTTGGTCTTAACCTGAGACTTACATCGCTAATACTTGCGACAATCGGTAAACTTTGGTTTTGGTCGTCCAGGCTTTAACAGGTTCTGTGTACGCCTCTATTGGGTTTATCGAGAATCGTAGTGTATTGGATGTGATGTCAAGACGGAAGTGTCACTCCAGACATATGGAGATGATGATCACGCAGGGATTCATAACTCGTTCTCTATTGTGTTGCAACCATCGGGATAATGTGACAAGGTCATGATTATCCGATTCAAAGAGACTAGTTGTTTGATATCCGATATGTGCTTCGTACGGGGCAGACACTATTCCAGCCCCAGGCCTAGCACGTGACATCTGATACTGGATCGAAATACGAGATACTAGGTATTCTACGTCTGACATAGATTATATATTCCAGTAAGAATATTTCTGGAGAATTGGGTAGGCACGGTGCTTTGCTAGAAGCCAACCATGTCTTGTAAATCGGTAAGCACGTAGTACGAGGTACTCGCTTTATCGGATAGTCCGATAACCGGATTTACTGCCAACATATCCAGAGATCTCTTGGGTCGCTTCCCAAGGATTCACCGATGACAGTTGACTTAAATTGGAATTAATCTGGGATTAATTAAGAGAGAGAAAATTAATCTGGGATTAATATGGGCTTTGTTTAATCTGGGATTAAAAGTGTACAGTGGCGAAAGAACGCGATTAATTTGGAATTAATCGGTAAAATAAATTTAATAGTTAAATTTGATTTTTCTATTTAATTTATTCAAACGGGCTAAAATTAATATATCGGATATATTAAAATGGATTGGATTTCATTACGAGATTAAAGTCGGACTTTAATGCGAACGAACGAATTAATTTAGAATTAGTTCGTGAACGACGTTCGTATATATTTACGAGGCATCGTTATTTAATTAAATTGGATTTAATTATTTAGCGACGAAGGATCGTTTAATCGGATTAAACGGAACCGAGCCGCGTCAAATGCCCGTAGAGATATTTGAATTTCGGATTCAAATATTTGGAGCCAAAAGTGTGGTAGGTGTTCCCACCACACAACCACCTTGTTTTGCCTTTATGTAAACCACTTACCAATCTCTACCTTGTATTGGGTAAAAGGTGAAATGGTTTCACCTTTTGGTAAATAATAAAAGGCATTTCAATTTTTGGTAACACTTGTGACAAAGACACAAAACACAAAAACACAAACCCTAGAGATACAAGGCTTGGCCGAATTCTCCCTCTCCTCCTCTCTTTGATTTGATTTTCAAATCATCAAAAGCTAGCACTTTGGAAGTGAACAAAGGTGATAGGGAAACTCCTCAATAGCTTGGAATCATCATAAAGCTTGGATTCATCCTAAAGCTTGGATCTTGGAGATCCAAGATCTCAAAATTTTTAAAGCTCCAACACTCATTGTAAGTATATTCCGCACCTTATAATGATCAACTCTTATATTATGCATGCTTATTAGATCCTTATAATGTTCTAGGAACACTAACAATGGTATCAGAGCCTAATTTGAGCATGATATATTTTAGGGTTCTTGAATCTTAAAATTTGGGGTTTTTTTATTTTGGGCATGATTTTTTGAAATTGATGCTTTGAGTATGTTTACAACATGATAACTTAGGTTATGCATGATTAGATTTCAAATAAATCAAAAGCAACAAAAAATAAAATTTTGTTAGTGTGGCCGAATCCTCCTAAGGCAGTGCACTGCAGTTTTTGTTTTTTGTAACATGAAATAATGTGTTTGGATGCATGTTTAAATGATGATAGTTGGTTTAATATGATTAGAATCAATGTCTATAATGTTCATGTTAAAATCAAAGTGCATGTTGAGCATGAAATGATGATCTTAGGCTTCAATATGTCTCAAGCATGCAATGATGTGTTTATGGCTTGATTTTATGTTAAGCATGAATTATTAGTTTAAGCATGATTAATTAAGTTAATTAATATTTTGGAAATATTGAGTTTAATTAATTAATTATGGCTAATACACTTTAATTAAAATAATTGTGATATTTGGAATATTATAATTATGTAAATATGCCTTTAAAATTGAATTGGGCTAAAAGTGTGTATTTGGGCCTAATGGGCTTGGTTTGACCAAGTTTGGTTTTGGACTTTTGGATTGGATCCAATTGGGCCCAAAACCAATTCCATGAAGTCCAAATACATCACTTGACCCTTTAAAGTATTTGATTGGGCCTAATGGGCCTAAATTGATTTGATGGCAATAGGGTGATTCCTATTGGGCCTTGGCATTTTGGGTTTGATCCATTATGGCCAAAGCCCATGCCTTAAGAATCAATTAAAAGCCCATTGGACTTTAATTAAAATGACATTGGATGTTATTGGGCCTTTGAGACCCATCAAGATTGGATTTGGAATCCAAGTCTTTAAGGCAACTATGTAAGTGTAAATATTTAATTTGGAATTAAATAAGAATTAGTATTGAATACAAATAAATTGGATTTAAGTTGTAGTTCGATATAATTCAAGAATACGTACTCAAAAGTATTTATTCTCAAACGAGTTGGACTCGCGCAAATCAAATCATTGTTTGAACATTGGATGGTCATTAATCAAAGATTAATTAATTGGATTAGCTTGATTGTAATAAACATGTTTTGATTGAATACATAAATGTGATGAATAACGTATATCGGATGGATATTAGAAGGGCAAGGGCAATTTTGGAAATTGTAATAAGTTTAGAATTTATTAAATTGGACCTGCGTGTCCAGCCTTTAATCTCATTACTCCTTGTAATTCTCTTCTCACCTATTCCCCTCAATGTATATGAGGTTTCTTTATTGTATTTTGTAAAAGGGTAGGAGTTAGAATAGTTCTAGTCGGGGAGAGGAAAGTGAGTGATTTGTTCTAGGAACAATCTGTTTAAATATCCATCCGCATATCGTTATTAATTTACTTTTGCGCCTTATGATGTTTTAGAAGCATGCTTAAGGGTGTATGATGAGACCTAATCAAAGATAATAAATTGGATGCCAATTTACGCGAAAAACCCTCAAAAATATATTAAGCGTTTTTCCTTCCGTTGAGTGATTCTTACTCAAGATCCAAAGTTGGCATTGGCTTGTTGGCCAAAGTCAAGGCCTTTGTCAATTGAGGATGTGTTTGAATCATGAAGGTTTTGTTACATATCGGTGTCTTGTCCAAGTTGTGATTTGTTGGCCAAAGTCAAGATCACTTCTTGTCCATCGACATTGATTACGAAACTTTCCATGTCAATGGGTCCCGCTTAACTGGAATCATTAAGCTTGTTGTGCCAAAGCCAAGGCTTAGTTGATTCAGAGGAAAAAGGTTAGGAAAATATGTTTGACATATTGACATATATAAAGTATATGTGTTTCGGACTTGGATGTCCACCTACCGGATCTAGGAATTGGATGAGATCCAATTGATCTTCGAGATCTACCTAGTTAAGTTTCATACAGCTTGTTGGCCAAAGTCAAGGTTGTATGTTATTTAACGGGATCCTAGCCCACTAGGAAACTAGGTTTCCCGAGTACTCACAGAGGGTTAGAGGCTCGCCGAAAAATAGTGGGAGGCTAGTATTGAATTTGCAATTTCATTCAGATACTTAGCTTTACGCGCTTTCAAATAATTTCGTCAATATTACTTTATTAGTTGGACTAATATATTGTTATTTTTCTATGTAACAGTTAGACTGTACCCATTATCGTTGACTAGATAGTTAGACTATCGTAGATCAAGATGACTGGCAAAGGAAATGTCCGCGATATTATCATGGGAGATAATGTCTTCAAGGGCACAAATTTTGCTGATTGGGAAATGAACCTTAGGATTGTCCTAGGTTCAGAGAGGCTGTTGTATACTACACAAAGACCTCTTGGGCCAAAACCCGGACCGACTGAGACACTTGAGCTGGAGCTTTGGAAGACTCACAGCGATGATTGTGACACAACTCAGTCAATTATGCTTGCTTCGATGACTCAGCACTTTCGCAGACAAAATAGGGACTTGGATCCTTATAATATGTTGGCAAGGTTGCAAGATCTGCATCGCTCTAACAAGAGGATGCAGAGGTACGAGTTAGTCAGGAAGCTCTTTCGCTCACGCATGACAGATGGCATGTCCGTTGAGTCCCACGTGGCTCAGATGGTCGCCGACATCGATGAGCTGGCCAGCATGGGGATTGTCTTTGAGGCAGAGATTACTGTGGACATGGTCCTGCAATCCCTCCCCGATACTTGGAGACAGTTCATCATAAATTATAATTTGATGAACACCAGTGATACTCTTGGAGAGTTACTGTCAACTCTCAAGGAGGCTGAAAAGGAGTTTCAAAAGGGCAACAAGCGCGAGGCGCACTTTGCATCGACATCTCTTGGACCTAAGGCTGGGCCCAAGGCAACTGGAGGTGTGCGAAAGAAGAAGCATATGCAAAAGGGCAAGGCCAAAAAGTCAAAGGCTTCTGGGAAGCCAAAGGACAAATCTCAAGATGTTTGCCTACAGTGCGGCAAGCGGGGTCACTGGAAGCGTGACTGCCGCGAGTACAAGGCGCTTCAGAAGGAGATAAAGGCGGGCAAGGCACCGGCCTCAGGTATGTTTGTTATTGAGATAAACATGGCTACTTCTAGCTTTAAAAATTGGATTTTTGATTCTGGTTGTGGTACTCATATATGTACTGATGCGCAGGATCTGCAGATTAGCAGGAGACTGGCTTCAGGAGAGATTGATCTGCGTGTTGGAAACGGGACACCTGTTGCTGTTTTGGCCGTGGGCACTTTTGTTTTAGAACTGCCTTCGGGACATGTACTTAAACTATCAGACTGTTATTATGTACCTAGTTTGACTAGGAATATTATCTCTGTATCTTGTTTGACCCAATGCGGGTACACTTTTGTATTCCGAAACACTGGGTGTTTTGTTTATAAAGATGATTTTGAGATATGTTCAGCTGATGCTAATAATGGTCTTTATATTTTGAATATAAATCAATCTCAAACATATAATGTAACAAACAAAAGGCTCAAACTAAGTAACAAAGATGAGACTTACATGTGGCATTGTCGTCTAGGACACATTAACAAGACTCGCATATCCACACTTTCGAAGAGTGGGTACTTGGACGGATTTGATCCAAATTCATATGACGTCTGCGAATCTTGCTTATTAGGCAAAATGCCTAAATCACCTTTTAGCGGTAAAGGTGTACGCGCCACCGAACTGTTAGCCCTCGTTCATAGTGACGTTTGTGGGCCCATGTCTAGCCAGGCTAGAGGTGGATTCGAATACTTCGTAACCTTTACGGATGATGCATCGCGTTATGGTTATGTGTATCTTATGAGACACAAGTCGGAAACTTTTGAGAAATTCAAAGAGTTTCGACACGAAGTTGAAAAACAGACCGGCAAGAGTATAAAGACATTACGGTCAGACCGTGGTGGCGAGTACTTGAGCAATGAGTTTCTAGATTACTTGAAAGAATATGGTATTCTTTCACAGTGGACTCCTCCTGGAACACCGCAATTAAACGGTGTATCCGAACGGAGAAACCGAACTCTGTTGGACATGGTAAGGTCTATGATGAGTCGCACTGAGCTACCTATTTCCTTCTGGGGATATGCATTAAACAGTGCAGTTCTTATTTTGAATAAGGTTCCGTCAAAGTCTGTACAACAGACACCATATGAGATATGGACAGGAAAGAAACCGGGTTTCTCATTCCTAAAGATTTGGGGATGCTGGGCATACGTCAAACGTTTGGAAGGTACCAAACTTGAACCCAAATCGGATAAATGCCTATTCGTAGGATATCCTAGGGAAACCAAAGGATATTACTTCTATCACCCACGAGAGAACAAAGTATTTGTTGCTCTACATGCGGTTTTCCTTGAGAAGGAATTCCTAAATACAGTGGTAAGTGGGAGGAAAGTAGAACTCGATGAAAATCGGAGTGATACTGTTCCTGGCATAGAATCCTCAACGGAACAAGAACAGTCCATCCGGGATGAGACTGTACCACAATCTTCTATTACACAAGGACCGCGTAGGTCGGAGAGAGTCAGGAACCAACCTGAGAGGTATGGGTTTCTGATCTCACCTCATGTAGATATTAATCTCATTGAGGAAGACGAACCGGCTACGTATGAGGAAGCGATACAAGATATCGATTCCACTTTATGGCAAGAGGCCATGAAGTCCGAAATGGATTCCATGTACACCAACCAAGTTTGGACACTGGTTGATGCACCAGAAGGCGTAAAGCCTATTGGATGCAAATGGATCTTCAAGAAGAAGACCGACATGGAAGGCAACGTACAAACGTACAAAGCTAGGCTTGTAGCGAAGGGGTATCGTCAACGACATGGTGTCGATTACGACGAAACTTTCTCACCCGTTGCCATGATTAAATCCATTCGGATAATGCTTGCTATTGCTGCATATTTCGATTACGAGATATGGCAGATGGACGTTAAAACCGCTTTCCTTAACGGAAACCTTTTGGAGGATGTTTATATGCAACAGCCTGACGGTTTTATCGTGCCTAAACTTGCAAACAAGGTTTGTAAGTTAAATCGGTCCATTTATGGACTGAAGCAAGCATCGCGGTCATGGAACCAACGTTTTGATGAGATCATAAAAGAATATGATTTCATTCAAAACGAGGATGATCCTTGTGTATATAAGAAGGTTAGTGGGAGCGCACTGACATTCATTGTCCTTTATGTTGACGATGTATTGCTTATGGGCAATGACATTCCCATGTTAACATCGGTGAAAGCTTGGCTTTCATTAAAATTCTCCATGAAAGATCTGGGAGAAGCAGCCTTTATTCTAGGAATAAAGATCTACAGGGATAGATCTAGAAAGCTGCTTGGACTCTCTCAGAGTACGTACATTGACAAAGTGTTGAAAAGATTCAACATGGATCAGTCCAAGAGGGGACTGTTGCCAGTGTCACATGGCATTCTCTATCTAAGGACATGTGTCCTAAAACTCAAGATGAGAGAAATAGCATGAGTCGGATACCGTTCGCCTCGGCAGTCGGATCGATCATGTATGCCATGATATGTACTCGACCTGATGTCTCGTATGCTTTGAGCATGTGTAGTCGCTATCAGGCCGATCCAGGTGATGGTCACTGGATGGCAGTTAAGAACATCCTTAAGTATCTTAGACGAACTAAGGATGCTTTCTTGATTTATGGAGATGGAGAACTTGAGGTAACTGGGTATACCGATGCAAGTTTCCAAACCGATAAAGACGACTCTAAGTCGCAATCCGGGTACATATTTTGTTTGAACAACGGAGCAGTAAGCTGGAAATCTTCCAAGCAAGAGACTGTTGCCGATTCAACAACAGAAGCGGAGTATATTGCTGCATCTGAAGCAGCAAAAGAGGCAGTTTGGATCCGTAAATTCCTAATTGGATTAGGAGTAGTTCCGTTAGCAGCTGAGCCCGTTCCATTATTGTGTGACAATAACGGGGCTATAGCGCAGGCTAAGGAACCACGGTCTCATCAACGATCCAAGCATGTTCTTCGACGTTTCCATCTGATTCGTGAGATCATACATCGTGGCGATGTGAAGATCGAGAAGGTCGCATCAGATGACAACATTGCAGACCCGCTGACGAAAGCTATTTCACAGCAAAAGTTTGAGAAACACATACATAGTTCAGGTGTTAGATGCTTGAGTGACTGGCTATAGGCCAAGTGGGAGATTGTTAGACAATTATGACCCATAGCGTCACCGTTTGTAAAAGACATTGTGTTTTGTACAAAATTGACTATGTAATATTGAAATTGCCTTTTATCATTTCGTAATTCATTTACTATTACATATAAATGGTAAAAGTCCATATGATTAGTTCCGGATTGAGATGATATGAGACAGTATCAATCCATAAAGGTTTAATCATTAAATATCCCTAGTCGTAGTATTATCGAGACTGGACATCGATAATGCGGAATAGACTAGTATTGCACTTGTGCGCGTTGTGAGAGCATAACGGCACAGTTCTCATATGTTTAAGTATAGGATACTTATGCAAGTGCGATAGGAGGTTGTGTTTTACCGATGGTACGGAAAACAGCTTCGCTCTGGATAGACCCCGCGGAATCCCATTGGTAGTATGTATATGTGTCTACGGGAGTCCGCGTCAGGGTAGATGTATTTGGTCTTAACCTGAGACTTACATCGCTAATACTTGCGACAATCGGTAAACTTTGTTTTGGTCGTCCAGGGCTTTAACAGGTTCTGTGTACGCCTCTATTGGGTTTATCGAGAATCGTAGTGTATTGGATGTGATGTCAAGACGGAAGTGTCACTCCAGACATATGGAGATGATGATCACGCAGGGATTCATAACTCGTTCTCTATTGTGTTGCAACCATCGGGATAATGTGACAAGGTCATGATTATCCGATTCAAAGAGACTAGTTGTTTGATATCCGATATGTGCTTCGTACGGGGCAGACACTATTCCAGCCCCAGGCCTAGCACGTGACATCTGATACTGGATCGAAATACGAGATACTAGGTATTCTACGTCTGACATAGATTATATATTCCAGTAAGAATATTTCTGGAGAATTGGGTAGGCACGGTGCTTTGCTAGAAGCCAACCATGTCTTGTAAATCGGTAAGCACGTAGTACGAGGTACTCGCTTTATCGGATAGTCCGATAACCGGATTTACTGCCAACATATCCAGAGATCTCTTGGGTCGCTTCCCAAGGATTCACCGATGACAGTTGACTTAAATTGGAATTAATCTGGGATTAATTAAGAGAGAGAAAATTAATCTGGGATTAATATGGGCTTTGTTTAATCTGGGATTAAAAGTGTACAGTGGCGAAAGAACGCGATTAATTTGGAATTAATCGGTAAAATAAATAGTTAAATTGATTTTTTCTATTTAATTTATTCAAACGGGCTAAAATTAATATATCGGATATATTAAAATGGATTGGATTTCATTACGAGATTAAAGTCGGACTTTAATGCGAACGAACGAATTAATTTAGAATTAGTTCGTGAACGACGTTCGTAATATATTTACGAGGCATCGTTATTTAATTAAATTGGATTTAATTATTTAGCGACGAAGGATCGTTTAATCGGATTAAACGGAACCGAGCCGCGTCAAATGCCCGTAGAGATATTTGAATTTCGGATTCAAATATTTGGAGCCAAAAGTGTGGTAGGTGTTCCCACCACACAACCACCTTGTTTTGCCTTTTAAAACCACTTACCAATCTCTACCTTGTATTGGGTAAAAGGTGAAATGGTTTCACCTTTTGGTAAATACAAAAGGCATTTCAATTTTTGGTAACACTTGTGACACAAGACAAAACAAACAAAACACAAACCCTAGAGATACAGGCTTGGCCGAATTCTCCTCTCCCTCTCTTTGATTTGATTTTCAAATCATCAAAAGCTAGCACTTTGGAAGTGAACAAAGGTGATAGGGAAACTCCTCAATAGCTTGGAATCATCAAAAGCTTGGATTCATCCTAAAGCTTGGATTGGGATCTCCAAGATCTCAAAATTTTTAAAGCTCCAACACTCATTGTAAGCATATTCCGCACCTTATAATGATCAACTCTTATATTATGCATGCTTATTAGATCCTTATAATGTTCTAGGAACACTAACAATTTTCTAAGGTTATTCAATGAATATGATCATATTCAATATATTACGATTCCATCTTGGTGAAATTGAGTAGTGGGAGTAATCGAATCTTATATGATTTGATTCGTTTGATATTGAATATTGCCGAATTAGTTTCAATACTCTTGGGGTTATGCTCCAATAACACTAATCCATCTCTGTAATTAATGTTCCATTATTTTCTACAGTTACATATATGATATGTATAGGTAGAAAATTTGAATCTTGAAAAGTTTGAGATTTGAATATTTCTTTTATATAATAGTTATATAATGGAATTACTTACACCTCGGGGTATAAGTAAAAAGTTTATCATTTATTCTGTTTAATAGAATATTGTATTATATTTGATAGAATATCTTTCCTATGATCCTAAGTAATAAAATCGTTTTATTACTTGGTGTAACATCTGATGTTAATATTGTAGAAAAGACTTGACTTATTGAAGTCAATTGTGAGAATGATAAATTATAAATGGAACTACGTAATTAATAAGATGAAACAACCCTTATACATCTTCTATATAAGTCTAATAGGATATCAGAATCATTTACGAATACTTGATACTTAATGGTTCTATTGTTTTCTTACTGAAGAAAATTATCCTATAACTTACAATAGAAGCGATATTTGATATCGATTCTGGAAGTTCACCATTGAACCATAGATCTAAGATTGTTCATAGCTTACTACGATCAAGTTTTAAACTTGATTAAGCTTTCATTGTGAATTAGTTCATGATATGTGCTAACTGTTTGCGCATCGAAAGCAACGTGAGCTTGTTAAAGGTTTAACCTTTACAATATGACAGTGAGAAAAGTTATACTAAGCAATCTATTGTAGATTCTAAGGAAACTTGTCTCTAGTCCCAGTAATTGAACAATTTAAGATCTGTTGGTTAATGTTGATATTAAACTGTACATTTTAGCTAGAGATTGCAAAGTGCATTTTTGAATGACTTATTCAGATAAGAGATCAGTTGTGATTTCTTTGTTTGAAGAGTTCATTCTGGAATGGCCCTAGATTTTGTGTTCTGCTGAGATCGCAGTTTAGTGTGCTAGCTTATAGAGCCTATTGTAGACTCTGATAAGTCTTCTGGAAATCTGTATTTTCTATTTTTGATATCAGTCAGAGTGTCTGATCTTGTCAAAGTATAGAGAATACATATGTGTTTGAAGGGTTAGTGGGAGCGTACAAATTACTTTCTAGTGTTATATATCATAACAACATTATCATTATTATAGTAATAATGAGTGTTTGTATGGTAAAAGTTTTACCTAAGTCTTCTTTACTCCGTGAAAGTAGTGGGAGTAGTCTCTGTTATATTTGATATAAAGTTTTATATATGAAAACTTGGAGACTTGTGAGATACTCCTATCAGTCGTGCATTAGATATGATCTAATAAATGACATAACATGACTATCTGTATGACAGTTAGTATAACTGTTTGACAGTTAATGTGTGTCTTGTATATCGTATTCATCTTTCGTAAAGGATGATCCCTTTTTAGAAAGAGATATTGATTAGAATGTCTAATCAATCTTATGTATCATTTGATGATGACATAATGAATACTTTATTATGTGCGATTAAAGATATCAATTTAATCATAATTGTTACGAGTTATTTTGATATCCTATAGACCATATGATGGATCTTGAAAACACGTTCTTTGTGATCTTTGAGATATTAAGAACGAGTTTCTGATTCATGGAGAATATAATCTGCAACCATTAGGGTCATATTAGCTTTGAGACTAATTATGACGTTAGACAGTCTACGTCGTAAAGAGTCACAAAAGATACAGTGGGAGTGTCACGAATGATTCTACTAACTGAGTAGAATTAGATGCAACTTATTAAGTATTGACTTATGAAGTTGCAAAGTGACCTTATAAATTAGAAGTTTTATATTGGTGTTGTGCTTACGGTTTTCCATATAGTATTTTGGATTTGATCCCTAAATACTTGGACAACTTAGTAGCTGTAGCACAATACTGATGTAGCATCAGAATCATATTAATGTATAATCTATATTATACAAAATATGAATAACGCTGACTATGGGAAACGATGGAGTTTGTTTGACAAACTCAATGATTCATAGGGGAATTGTTTCTTGCCTCTTAAGTACTGGTGAGCTTTTGAGGGCCATGTGCATATGATACACATTGAGACGTGTATATGATATCGTGGATTGGCACTAGAGCAAGTGGGAGAAATTGTTGGGGTTGGTGCTCAGAGCTCTAATCCGCACCGTATTTATGTCTGATTCATGAATACGAACATCCCCTTATTCCATAATATTACTTATTTGTGGTTGCACCTCTTGTTTTTATATATGTATTCGATCTAATTACCATTAGATTGAAACTAAATATGGTTTAGTGATATGTATATATTAGACAAAGGCCCGATAATATATAATGCAGTACACAGTTACAAAGTTAGTTTGTAATTGACATTGGAAAGTGTTAACTGCTAAATGTATATTATCAAATAAAGTTACTGGTCAAGATTCACTAACACGGGTCGGTTAGTCAAATCCGTTAAGACCAGTACATGTCGTATATCGAGACTAGGTCCGATGGTTTATCCAATGAACCATGAGTCTGGGGAGACTCGTATAGACGTGTAGGTGTTTATAATGGATAAACACTGAACGGCTCACCGAAGATTCTTAATGGATGGTACACCAACGTCAATAAGAATCTTCTCGGGTTGAGTAGCATAGTGGCCCTTCGACTTGAGACACCACTGTGGATGTATGAGACATCCTCCACACTTAGATGGCAGTCACGTCACCGATCTATTTAGATCAGACCTCCGTCTGTTCGTTGGGTGTGGACCGATCCTCAGGATATCATGTGTGTGTCAAGATAGGATCCGTCAGTTCTGTGTACAGAGCATAGATAGTCCATATATAATTAGCAGTCTGTTAAATCTGTGGCCACAGTATACTTCGGAAGTAAGTTCCGAATGTTATTTAGAGATTGCTAATAAATACGTCGACGGGATAATGCCTAAAGAGATTTGACGTTTACATCTATATCTCTGGGATTATCCGGATACCTGTGACGGAGAGATTATACGTATGCAATGACCTCGACCTGTATGATTCAGCTAGTTTATCTGTGGTCGTCATAATTTACTGGTGGGTAAATTATGGACATGAAATTAGATTTTGTGACGGATATACCTGAATATAGAGAGTCTCACTAATGAAATATACTCGTAGAGCACTAAGGCAACATTTATAAATAATACTGATTATTTGTAAGTCGTTTAAACGTTAAACGAAAAATACATGCGAACGGGCTGAACCGTCATTTCCTAATTAATGTGTATTTGTATTTAATATATGATATTATTAAATACACATTAATTGATTGTCAAATAAAGGTATTTGACATATATCATTAATATATGTATTTGAGATATTTAAAGTAAATATAATACATATATTTGAGATATTTGTATTTAATTAATTATTTAATTATTTAATTATTAAAAAATTAATATAATTAAAATATAAATATCTTACCAAATGATAAAGTTAGGAAATGATTATAAGTGTAAAAGTTTAACTTTACATTAAATGAAAAGGTAGTCAAATTGGATTTGACTTCTTTGATATTCGTTTTAAATAGTTTAAAATTAAAATATCAATTTCCTTTTCTTTTTTCTTAATTTCGGCCATGGCCTTATTAAATATAAGTGTTATATCTTTTAAGTTGCCATTTTTGACTTGTTTGGAATCATTAAAGTGTAATGATAAAAGCAAAACAAGTTGAAAAACCATTAAATGAAACAAAAGCAAAATATCTAGATATTTTATTTATTTCTCCCTAAATTTCGGCCAAGGCTTATTTGGAGGAGGTATATATTGTTTTGTTTCAATTTTAGGGTTAAAAAAGTTCATTTGATACCAAATAAACATAAAAGAAGGAAAAAGCTTGGAGGCTAAAGAAGAAAGCTTGGAAAAATCTTGTTTTTGTAAGTTTTTCTTTAAAGTCTTCAACATAGAAAATGTTTCTAATATGCTTAGCTTCATTTTATGATGTTTTTATGTTATCTCTACTCTTATAGTTTATGTTTGTATGGTTGTGAACTTTGATGAAAGATTGAAGCATGTAAGTAAGCTTGAAATTGTTTCAAAGCTTTACTTTTGATTTTTAGAAAATCAAAGTTCCCATTCTAGAGTTAGTAACCACTCCTTGGTGACCTAGAATTGTTCTAGAGTTATTTCAAAGTGGTGAGGCTTGATTGGTGAAGTATTGAATGAATTAAAGTGTTGGATTTTGTAAATTTGGTGAAATTGGCCAATTTGATGAAATTGGCCAATTTGATGAAATTGTACAATTAGGGTTCTTAACCCACTCCAAATTTGGGGCTTTTCATATATGTGATATATTATGGTATGAATATGATTCATGTAAATTTTGGGTTGATTGGATTTGATCTTGGCATGTTTTGAATAAAAGGGACCAAATTACAATTAATTGAAAATTTTGGGTGCTCTCGGCAATTAGACTAAAAATTGGGGATTTGTGTGAAATCTGATTTTGATGCATTAGATGTGTTGAAAAATATTTTAGAAATGATTTAGAATCATCCAAAATTGTATTTGACAACTTTTGGACTAAAATGTTAAACTTACAAAGTTTTGGGGTAATTCGGTAATTACCAAGAAATTTGATTTCTTGTGTAATTTTTCAGAATTTGATAATTAGATAATTAAATAAATAAGTTTATTTAATTGATACGAGAAAAATTTTTGAAATCGAAAAATTTTGATTTTCCACTATTCCGCTGCGTTACCGATATTCCCCCTTAAAACCCCTAACAGTATATAAACTACATACAACTCAAATGATATCTAAAATGTATAAACGTAAATATAACTTGTAAACTACTTTCTACTATAGCATGTTATACTATTTAGAACTTTTTTTTTTCTAAAACTTTCTTTCGAAAACTGTTTTCTGAATACTGTTTCTGAAAACTCTTTACTGGAAGTTTTCTTCTGAAAACTCTTTACTAAAGACTTTACTTGGAAACTGGTTTCTACTTTAAACTTTTGAATCTCTTATAAAACTTATGTTTCTGAAATATATTTTCTGAAAACTGTGCTTTGAAAATCTAAGAGTGTATAACATCTGGAATCTGAAAGCTGAAAATCTGAAAACTGTTCTACGTCCAGGAAAATGACTCAACTGGACGTCTCTCTGCACCCAGGAAAACGACTCAACTGGGTGCCTCTAAAACTGGTGGTGCCCTACACCCAGGAAAATGACTCAACTGAACGTAGAGCTCTATGTCTAGGAAAACGACTCAACTGGAAATGACCACCTCTAGAGTCCAGGTACACGAACCTAAGCCGTCGTCCTGACTCTCTACATGTGCACA
>SKCR01031338.1:0-16300 GCA_019454045.1 Zanthoxylum bungeanum | reverse complement strand
GTCTGGCGACTCCACTGGGGATAGAGAATCGGCCCCGAATATTGTCTTGTAATGTTTGGATTTATGTTTTAATTGACCGTGTCTATAGTGGATAAAATGAGGGTTTAATCAAATGCACTTTGAGGCTAGGTAATGGTTTGGTGTCTTCCTTCACTCACTACCTTTCTAGAAGGAAAAGCTGTGAAGGCACCTAGATAGCCATCTACTCGTAGCCTTTTGTGATGGACTAATTTGGAGGACTCGTTGTTTATTCCTGACACCAAGCGATAAGAGCCTAAGAGGCTTGGGTATTTAAGTGAGCCTCGCTCCACCTTCCCTCTGGGGAATCTACAACGGGAAATCCATTTGACAGTCCGTCACACACCATAGCTCATTGGCACGTACCTTAGTGTATAAAAAGGGTGCGCTCACTTGGTTGCTCGAACCCTTGAGTGGGGAGACCTAGTTGTGGGCCATCCTTCGCCGGTGAGAGCCTTTGTCTATACTCTTACTAACCCACCTATAGACCGGGTTGGCTAAAGTAACAATTATTTCCTTGAGTATGTGCTTGTGGACCATCCTCATTTGGATGCAGTTGGACTATTGTCAGAAATGCGGGCTTGCCGGGCCATTTAAACTGGGGCAAGTTCGCACCTTATGACTATTAGGCCAAAAGCTTCTGAAATGTTGATGTGCCACTTTGTAAAAATTATTATGTCATGTTTGCATCATCTTTCTTGTGTTTGGGAACATCGTTGTTTGGATCCATTTGGACCATTTATCATGGGATATGGGCTTGTTGGGCCATTTAAACTGGGACCAGGACACATCTTATGACGATTGGGCCAAAAGGCTTCTAAATAACAATAGGCCATTTTATGATTGTGTTCGGAATTTTATCATTTGGATTTAGTTGGGCTCTTTGCCATAAGACATGAACTCGTTGGGCCATTTAAACTGGGACGGGTTCACTCTTATGACAATTGTCCCAAAAGCTTCTAAAATGATAATAGGCCGATTTGTTTGAGAATTTTATTTGATTTAATATATGTTATATACTTCTTATGCACATCATGCATACATACATCATGTTAACCCTTGTGTTCTGAAAGCCATCATAGATTCCCGTTGGTTAGAAAAAAGGGAAGACTCACCAAAATACCGAGAACAAACATACTGGGTTAGCTCCAGTCAACCGATGGAGGCGGTGGAAAGGTTGGGAGGAGAGGTTAGTGATGCTGCAGAGGAGGTGGTAGGGGAACAGTTCCCAATGGATTGTCAACCTAAATTAGGTGTTGCAGGTAGTGATGGGACAGAGTCAGAGACTGCTGCTACAGGTCTGGAAATTCTGGGGCTTCGGAATATTGCGGAGGGAAAAGGCAAAGGTAAGGAGGTCGGCTTGGCGGGAAATTTTGAAAAGGAGGAGAATAGGGAAGAGGTTAGTGAAATTGGTGGGACTGCTTTGGGCTTTCTGGCTTTGGGCCCACATAAGGGGCAAAAACAAGAGGGGATTGTTGGGATTAAAAATAAAAAGAAGTGGAAATTGTTTGCAAGAAAATTAGATGGGCCGACAGTTGGGGAGCATGGGCCGAAGACTGATGAGGAGATAGAATTAGGCAAAAGAAGTAGAGAGGAAGAGGGCAACGATAAATCATTTGAGAAAATAAGAAAGACAAGAATGGAGGCACATGTACAACAGAATGAGGATTCAGCTAGGTTTAATTTGGTGGTGGCTGGTGCACAGCCCCACCAATCCCCATGAATGTGTTAAGCTGGAATGTTCGAGGTTTGGGGAACGCCCGAACATTTCGAGCTGTGAAGGAAGTTCTCTGAGAGCACAAACCTAAAATTGTGTTCTTTTATGAAACAAAGGTGACAAGTACACAAATGAGAGAGCTTAGTTCAAGATTAAAATTCGATTGTTGTTTTGCGGTGGACAGGTCTGGTTTGAGTGGGGGTTTAGCTCTCTTATGGGATTCCAATATTGAAGTGGATATTAAATCGTTTAGTGCATACCACATTGATGCGATTGTAACAGGGGATAATCAAAGGGTTTGGAGGTGTACGGGGATGTATGGGCATCCAGAAAATAATCAGAAATTGCATACTTGGTGCTTAATGAAACGACTGAATGGCATGTTCAATTTACCTTGGATTTAATGAGATTTTGGATGGCAGTGAAAACAAATGAGGTTCTGAAAGATGTTGGAGGGCCATTGCTGATTTTAAAAACAATATTATAGGGTGCCAGCTAAGGGACGTAGGCTGTAAGGGATATACATTTACATGGTCTAATAGGAGGTTCAGTCCACAGTTGATAGAAGAGAGGTTGGATAAGTTCTTTTATAATGATGCTTGGGCACAATTTTTTTATGATGGGCCTGTCGTTAATGGTGTTGCTTGGAGTTCGGACCATTGTCCAGTGGTCATGGAAGTGCGAGAGAGAAATCAGATCAAAGGTTATAGAAAGCACCACGCTAAAAGGCTGCACTATGAAGATAGATGGAGTTTGTATGAGGAATGCAAAGAGATTGTTAAAGATGAGTGGGGGGGCGTTGAAAAGTAGTAGTTTTACAGATAAGATTCACAATGTTAAAGAAGCTTCTGCTAGAGTTATGGAAAGGCTCAATAATTGGAGTTGTTATGAGTTCAAGGGTCGAAACATGAAGATTGAGAACTTATTGAGCGAGCTCAGCCTTATCAAGAGGAACGAGAGTCATTACAACGACAGAGGGGAAATTAGGAGGATTGAAGGGCAACTTGATAAATGGCTATCTGAGGAGGAGATTTATTGGAAACAAAGATCTAGAGCAGATTGGCAGAAGGGGGCGACAAAAATACGAAATTCTTTCATCATCGGGCAGTGGCCAGAAATAGAAAAAATAAAATCCGAGGGATTAAAGACAAGGAAGATCAATGGGTTGAGGAGGATGAAGATATTGAGACAGTCTTTTGTGATTACTTTCAGAGTATATTCACTAGCTCGAATCCATCTCAGTCTTGTATAGAAGATATTCTCAACGGCATTTCTCCTCGTGTTACCTCAGAAATGAACTCTCAGTTGGGAAAGCCATTCACGGAGGAGGAAATTCGAGTCGTTCTTTCACAGATGTGTCCTACTAAGGCTCCCGGACCAGATGGCTTACAAGCTGGATTCTTTTCTAGACATTGGGAGGTGTGGGCCCTGAAGTTACTGAAACTTGCTTACAAGTGCTAAACAAGAAAGGTAATATAGGTCCTCTCAACCACTCTTATATTGCCTTAATTCCTAAGTCTGCGAAGCCAGAAAGAGTTTCTGATTTTAGGCCTATTAGTTTATGTAATGTTATCTATCGGTTGGTGACTAAGACTATTGCAAATAGAATTAAAATTATTCTGCATCAAATCATCTCACCTTCGCAAAGTGCTTTTATCCCTGGAAGACTAATTACAGACAATGTTATCATAGGTTACGAATGTTTATATAAAATTCGGAAAGCAAAAGGGTCTAATGGTTTGGTGGCTCTTAAACTTGATGTGAGTAAGGCTTATGACATGATTGAATGGTGTTTTCTGGAAAAGGTGATGTTGAAGCTGGGTTTTTCAAGTGAATGGGTGCGTTTGATCATGGGGTGTATTTCTTCTACAGCTTCTTTTTCGTTGATTCTTAACGGGACTGTAAGGGGTCATATTACTCCTCAAAGGGGTATCAGACAAGGATGTCCACTATCTCCCTATCTCTTCATTCTTTGTGCAGAGGTGTTCTCGCAAACCATCTTAAATGCGGAGAAGCAAGATTTGTTTAGAGGGCTGAGATTTAGTAGAGAGCTTTCCATTTCCCACTTGTTATTCGCCGATGATAGTTTAATCTTCTCCAGGGCTAATGTCGCCGATTGTCGAGATTTGAAGAAAGTCTTTGACAGATATTCAGCAGCCTCAGGACAGGTTTTCAATTATGATAAAAGTTCTATGTTCTTTAGTAGCAAAACCAAATCAGGACATATGGAGGCGATTAAGGATATATTTGGGCTAAGAGTGGTTTCAAGACACGAGAAATACTTAGGGCTTCCTGCGATGATTGGAAAGAAAAGGTCGAGCTTCTTCAATGAGATTAGGTTGAGGGTTATAGGAAAAATTTCGGGATGGCAGTCTAAGTTGTTCTCGAGTGAGGGGAAGGAGGTCCTTATTAAAGTGGTGGCTCAAGCTATTCCGGCATATGCTATGAGCGTATTTAGATTACCTCACGGGGTTTGTGATGATATTCAGAAGGAAATCTCAAGATTTTGGTGGGGGTCAAACAATCATAAGAAGAAGATACATTGGGCTAAATGGGACCAATGATAGTTTAATCTTCTCCAGGGCTAATGTCACCGATTGTCGAGATTTGAAGAAAGTCTTTGACAGATATTCAGCAGCCTCAGGACAGGTTTTCAATTATAATAAAAGTTCCATGTTCTTTAGTAGCAAAACCAAATCAGGACATATGGAGGCGATTAAGGATATATTTGGGCTAAGAGTGGTTTCAAGACACGAGAAATACTTAGGGCTTCCTGCGATGATTGGAAAGAAAAGGTCGAGCTTCTTCAATGAGATTAGGTTGAGGGTTATAGGAAAAATTTCGGGATGGCAGTCTAAGTTGTTCTCGAGTGAGGGGAAGGAGGTCCTTATTAAAGTAGTGGCTCAAGCTATTCCGGCATATGCTATGAGCGTATTTAGATTACCTCACGGGGTTTGTGATGATATTCAGAAGGAAATCTCAAGATTTTGGGGGGGTCAAACAATCATAAGAAGAATACATTGGGCTAAATGGGACAAATTATGTGTGGCTAAAACTCGGGGAGGCTTGGGGTTTCGAGAACTGTCCTCTTTTAATCAAGCACTGGTTGCGAAACAAGGGTGGAGAGTAATTCAGGAGCCCAACTCTTTGGTAGCTCGTGTGTTGAAAGCAAGATACTTTGCAAATTCAGATTTTCAGAGAGCAAAATTGGGGTCAAATTCTTCATTTATATGGCGTAGTATTCTTTGGGGCAAAAACTTATTGATAAAGGGTGCGTTGGAGAATAGGTAATGGGCAGAAAGTTAAGATTCTGGAAGATAAATGGATCCCTAAGCCATAGATTTTCAAACCTGTCATGCCTTCTAGCATTAGGGAAGGGACTTTGGTTGCGGATTTGCTGACTGGAAATACATGGAATAGAGACTTGATTACAAGGAGTTTTCACCAAATTGATGCTGAGGAAATTATGAAAATTCATCTTCCAAGCGAGCCGAGTGAAGATCATCAGCTGTGGCACTTTGACAAAAGGGGTTTGTATTCGGTGAGAAGTGGGTATCAATTGGCGTGGAATGAAAAGAAGAACCAAGAGCCTTGTAGTTCAGAGGGAGGGGGAAAGTTTTGGAAGCTTATTTGGAGTAGCTCTCTTCCCCCAAAGATCAAAATTTTGCTATGGAGAATGCCTGAAAATCTGCTGCCTTCAACAGAAAACCTTTGGAAGAGGAAGATATTGATGGATCCTTCATGCTTTCGATGTGGGGACTGCTGTGAATCTACCTCTCATGCGTTGTTCCATTGTAAGTTTGCTCGTAAAATCTGGAAGTTATCCCCTTTTTTTCTCAGTTGTTAGAGCGGCTGAAATGGCAGACTTACTGACTGTGATCACTGAAGTAAGGATACTTGGGGGTGAGGAAGAAGTTGAGTTGTTTAGAGCTTTATGTTGGGTGGTTTGGCAAGCTCGGAACTTACATTTATTCGAAGGTAGTATTGAAGACCCGATTAGGTCCTTTGCAAAAGCGGAATCTATGGTGGACTCGTGCAATTTGCTGTCAGATACAGATTTAAAAATTACTAGACAGCTGCCCAGTAATGGTGACCGAACCTGTAAGCCTCCACCGGCGGGTTGGGTTAAATTGAATACAGATGTGGCAGTTGATTTTTGTACTTGTAAGGCTGGTCTGGGAGTGGTGCTTAGGGACTCTGCCGGGAATGTATTATGTGCAGCGGTTAAGAACATCGAGTTCATTGGGGACGTCCAAGTGGAGGAGGTCGAAGCTATCAAGTTTGGTCTCCAAGTTGCTGAAGAGTTGAATATTCGTCGCTTGGTGGTGGAATCTGATTGCACTCTAGTTGTGGACTTGATTCATAATAGGAATGGCACGTTTACAGAAATTTTGTGGATCATTAATGACATTATTGCTCAGCTAGCTAAGTTAAACGACCATTTTATTTGCTACGCTTCTCATTTTTATAACGTTATTGCTCACGCTCTAGCGAAAGTAACAACTAATATTTGTTACCCTGTTATTTGGAAAGACGACTTTCCTCCAAACATTAGGTATATTCTCACCTATTTGAAGTAATGAAAACTTTATTTCTTTCAAAATATATATATATATATATTTGCAGAATCATAGTTTAGGGTGTGAAATGTCACATGTAGTGTTTTGATTTTCCGGGATGTGACAGCAATGGTTAAAAGCTGCGTTATTTTTATACAACAATTACTTTTTTTTTATCGCCAATGTTGAAGAGAATCCGGTTATGATCAAAAATGAAAGACAAAAATAATAAGTATTTCAAAATAAATCTCAACTATGCTATACCTTGGAGCGTGGACATAAAAATTCAAGTAATACAAGCGAAATATTATTAAACAAAAGATCAAAGATCTTTAAACACAACTAATAGGGTCTCTGGTCAATGCTTTTATAGGGAAAGTTAATACATCAACTGCAGTAGCAACATAATATACACAGGAATCCAACACACCAACAATATATAAAAAAACATTATTCGCTTACACAGACACAAGCATGGTTCTTCGAAATCAAGAGTGATCTTGTTGCATCTTATTGAGACGGAAGGTACCCTCATTCTTGTGTACTTCAACATTGTACTTCTCCTCTCTGTCTCCCCTCTTCACTTTCAGAAGCATTGCAAATTTCGCAAAATCTTCAATCACCTGAATGTCACTGATACACCATTAGCAACTGCAAATGCAACATCTGCCATATATATGAATACCAACACACTGATCAAATCTTTTCACTTTCCTTCTTCTTTTCCAAAAGGCAAATACTAATACTCCTAAGTTGTGCACCTAGTGTATTTATATATCTCGAGGAAAAGTACAGGAAACAAAATTGAGAGAAAAATGCAGCATATTATACAAATTACAAACAAAACTTACTTTCTTAATTCTCTCATATGTTATTGCTATTGTTTCAAGAAAAGTTGAACCAAGCCAAGTACCAACATTTGAAATAGATTTAGCTTAAATGACAGAAAAATATAGCAAGGAAATGACTAACAACAAATCGCACAACATAAGAGTCGTCCCAGTTACCATATTTTAAGAAACAATCAACCACATGATAATGACAGGAAATTAAGTAATAAAAAATATTGAGGAAAAACTGACCTCAGCTTTTGCATCAACAATCTCCTGAAGTACATATGGGAAAAGAGAGTTGGACCTCTTCTGAATGGTTTCGATAGCATGATTGGCTGCATCCTGGACTTGAGGATCATGTGCCGGCACTGCTTGCCATCCAGGACCATGACCATCTGATACAAACCCAGGTCAGCAAGAGAATTTCAGGATAACATTAACTACAACGGCAAGCTATATTGTCGCCTGCTGGAAGGACTGAGTATACTAATCAGCCTCATGACCTGCCTCTTTTCATTCAATGGCCCGAAACCACGAACCCAGCAAGGCAGCAATAAACAATTTTCTACTACTACAAAAAACCGGATCTTTGTGAAAACACTATAGCCTATTAGCCTGCAGTTAAAAATATTTTGTTTCCTACTAGCTTAAGTATTATCCCATAGCCAGAATTATCAGCAAACATTCCCCGAGGCAGATTAACCCAAGAAATTGAATTCACCATCTACTCATTCTGGAATGTGACCAAAAAGAATTCGCAAAACAAGAAACAGTAACAAAATAAATAAATAAATAAATAAACAATAAACCAAACCCTAGTTAAAAATTTCACCAATTATCGTCTTATCAACGAGTTGTAAATGTAATAAATATGATCATGACTCAATTATGAAGCATCTCATCAAAAACCAACCATTTCCGGTTACCAGTAATATCATCGCCTACATAATAATAAAACCAAAACAAAAACAAAAAATAAGGGAAATTTTCAATCACCTTTCTTAACACCGAGATCTGAGGAGGTAAATGAGGGGGAATCTGAATCACCCACGTGCTTAAATTCCCGCAAATCCTTAAAATTCAACCATGGCTTCACCCACACCTTCGCTTCATATAACTTCTTCTTACCGGCATCAATTACTTCCACTGTAAGATGGTGCATAATTCCGGCAACCACCTGCTCTTGAGCCTTCACCACTCTTGCAAACTCCAGCAGCGCATTCTTCATACACATAATTAAACATCAGAAACAGCAAACATATCGAAAAATTTTAATGGCTAAATTTCAAAACAAAAAAAAAAAAAAAAAAAAAAAAACCTCTTTTTTGTTGTGTTCTTCGACGGCGAAACGAGCGAGGCTTTCAATTTCATTGCTGTTTTCGGCTCCTCTGGACTCCTGGACTCCTCCAAGCAAGGCCATTTTCATTGCTGTTTTCGGCTCCTCTGGCATTTCCGTTTTCCATGCTTTTCTATCCTCTCGCTTGCGGCATAGATTGCTTCAGATTTTGACACGTGGACTTTACGTGTCGATCAACGGTCTTTAGTTGACAACTTTGACATTTGTTTGCTTAATGAATAAGCTTTTTAGTGGGCCATCGTTTTGCTTGACGAGATTGTGTTACTTTTGCCTTTTTTTTTTTATCTGTTTGCGCCCTTCGAAAATTTTGAATGCACCAACAAAAATGACCACAAAAGATGCCTTAACATAAATTTAATAGGATTATTTCATTTTTTTTATTTTTTATTTTTGTTTAATTATAGATTAATAATCCTAAAGATGGAATAGTAGTGGTCACAATAAATCTTTTAGAAATATTAAATTTTGTTTAACATTATTGTGGATGGTGATTTTCGGTCATCAAGAAGTCAGAATTTCAAAACCCAAGAAGTCAGAATCTCGAATAATGGCACAAATGAGTTTTTCACTTCCTAGAAAGAAAAAAAAGCCCAGGCCAGGTAGCAGAGACGTCCGACCCAATAAATAGATCAGACTTGTTTGCGTTTCATGGCCGACCCCGAGGTGGTCCCGAACAACTGTTGCTTCTGTCTCCCGACCTGGTAGGGCGGGCCGAAGTGGTAATGATATGGTCAGGATCATATGACGTAAGTCCTGCATGTGAACTTGCATATTTCAAAGAGGTCTTACATGACAGATTACATGTTGTAGGTAGCATGTGGCAAAGGGTTCAATAGCTTGGTTTAAAGAGATGTCAGGTGACAGAGTTACTTTCGACAGAGTAGTTGGGGAAGAGAGTCATCGCCTTAATGATGGTTTTCACGTGGCTGATGTCATAACATTGTTGTAACAGTGGAGTTTGTCATAGTATATAAAAGGGTTGAGAGTTCGTTGTAAAAGGTTAGCAAAATTCACTCACTCATAACTTGTAAAAGAAATAACGAAAAGCTTAAGTATAAGTGTGGGCTTGTAAGAGGTCGGTTAACAGAGCTCTAGAGATAGGCAAGTCGGTCATACCCGACTACATTATAAAAATTTCATTTTCCTTTGTGCCCGTGGACGTATGTTGTATCCATTCCGCCGAACTACGTTAAACCATCTGTTTAGTCTGTGTGTTTTCCCATCTTTTTGTTAAGTTTGCATTTGGTCTCCAAACCAAACAAATTCACAGTTAATTGAGGATTGTTCGAATATTGAATTTACCGATTTTCCCCTGAAACGAAAATCAGCCGTCAACCATTATAAAGATTTTGTGAAATTTAAAATAATTTTATGGGTACCTCATCTTACTTTTTATTGTGTAAATGAATGCTGGGTTTTATTAAGAAGAAAAGGGAGAGGATTACAGACAATTTAAAAGATTATGAAGTAAATCTAATTTTTTTGGGAAAACAAGAAGCATCCTCAAAAAGTATTGTATGAATAGCAACTAGTGGCAAATCTCACCAACTGAAATCGAAATAAACAAAATTAATATTCGCTAAAATATATATATCCTCAATATTCTTTTAGAAAATAAAAACCGCAACATGCTGGTCTATCTATATCTGATTTATATTAATCTTCATTCATAGTATTAAATGAGAACTCCATAAAACTATTATTATTTTAGGCTCCCTTCACAAAGGCTTGCTCAAACTGGAAGCCTCATATATAGTCCAATTAATATTTTTATCAAATAAACTATGATGTCAAAGATAGTCAGTCAAAGTTTGTGAGAGAAAAAGAATTAGGGAAAAAAATAATCAATTAATTGTGCAAATTACTTATTTATTTGATTTTTTTAGATAAAAAATAGACTTTATTATAATTTATTCGATTAAGTGGAGTGTGATTCCATAACGATTGGCAAAATATCTTGTATACAAATTTTTTTTTGATGTGATAGAGATATAAGTGGCATGATATCATAAACTAATAAAAAATGACATGTGTAATTCAATTATCATAAATTTAATATTTTTGTTAACATATTAGCGTGCGTGATAATATATGATTGGATTGTAATATGGATAACGTGTAAAACCATTTTTCTCATAATACCCATTAAAAATTAGTAATGATAGATGTACTCTCTAGATACATAATGAGTATAAAATATTAATTTTAAACTAATCAAATCAGTAATCATATAGATTAAGTTATTTAAAGAGTAGCCCTTTAAGTAAATAACTACAATTAAACAATCTCTATTATTACTGATTTGATTGGTTTAAAACTAATATTTGATACTCAATGCTTATAAAGTAGACCTATCACTACACTTTAAAAATTTTCAATAAGTTTAATAAGACCCATTTTAAGTCCATAAGTAACAATATGTATTATGTTTCTTAAATCTCAATAAAACCATATTGGAACAAAACTGTTGTAAACCAGAAATTAATAGAAAATAAAAACTCATTAAGACATATTTTAGACAATTTATCTTTCAATAATTTTACATACTCAAAACTAACTGGCCCAAAGCAAGAGCCCAATGCCATTGAAATGAAATGGATCTGGTCATTCAAGAGGATACTGATACTTGTCTTCCTAAATAAAATTTATATGTGTGTTTGTTTAAATTTAAAAAAAAAAAAAAAAAAAAAGAAAAAGTAAAATTATAAATTCTAAATATGAAAAAATATTTTCCTACCTTTAGTCACCATCATTATTCATTCCTCAAACTCTGAAGCTACAAATTTTATATCGATACCAGTCAGATATTGAAGCCTACTCTGATGGTGGTTGGTTGATGTTATTAAGGAATTATAATAAAACCTTGATAAATTAATAATCGGTTTGATATGACATCTGATAATAAAGGAAAAATAACTTCTTCTTTTTTTAAATTTCAAAAGTTCTTATAATTTTTTTTTAGTAACTTGAATAGAATTTTTGAGGATTAAAAAAATTATTTTATTACTATTTTAAATTTAGGACTTTTAAGAGTAAGTGTTTAAAAGTTTCTTTAATTTGTTAAATTATTTAAAATACTCTTATCTTACTTCTCAAATTATTTCATTTTTCTTCAAACAGAACCTTAAATACGTGTTTATTAAAGTAAATTTATAATTCTTAATAAAAAAAAATTATTTTATTTACAACGAGACAAATCAATTTTTTTTATTTAAAGTTATATTAATAGAAATTCCAAATTATCTTGTGAACGATAAAAAGAAATAACCTTAAAAAATATAAGGTTATTTATATTTTATTACTAAATTTATGGTAAAATAATAATTGAGTAGAGTGAATTTTGAATTATTATATTTTTCTACTAAATTTATTACAAATAATATTTAAATATTTTTCGTAAAAATCTTAATTGATTGTTAGTACATTTGAATACTAAAATCAACTAATGGTCAACTAATATAAAAATAAAAAATATTTGATTTTGTATAAATTTAATAATAAAATATTATTATATTATAAATTCAATAATAAAATAAAATATTTCAAAATTAGTAATATAAAATTATTAAAACGTAAAAGCCCAAAAATATATCGGTTCACAATTAACAAATTTACCTCCTCGTTTGTTTGTAAAATTTATGATTTATCCAATTATTTAAAAAATAATAATTTTTTAAAAAAAATGTAGAAGCGGATTCAATGCACAAAAAGGACACAATAAAGAACGTATCTAAAAACTTTTATCGTTTTCATGATTTATTTGTGAAAAAATAAAATAAAAAATAAAATCCTCATTAAATGAAATTAAATGATTAGTCTTCGTCAGGGTCAGGGGCCTGTGTGTGTGTGCTGTTCGTAAATGGGATGACTGGAAAAAGTCTGAAATTAGGTGTGTCTCGAGAATTTTACATAATGGATCAAATACAAAAATGATAAATACACACAAACAAACAAAAAAACAAATAAAAACGTCAAAAGATAATTATATATATATATATATTCCCAAAATATCATTAAATTGACAAAGACATCCATTTATTTTTAAAATAGACATATACACCCCTATAATTTAGTAAAATGACATATATATCCTCAAAATTTCATAAGAATGATAGTTTCACCCCCAAAAATTCGTTAGTGGCTAAAAAATAGCCACATAAATTTTGTTGTCAATTTAAAATATTTACAATTGTCGTCCCATTCTCTTAATTTTTTTTTTTGAAATTTTGAGATATATATGTCATTTTCATGAAATTTTAGAGATTTATACGGTTTTTTACTAAAATTTGGGGGTGCATTTGTCTATTTTTTAAATTAAGAAGATGTATTTATACATTATACATAATTTTAGGAGTGTATATGTTCTTTTCCGGCAAATAAATTTACTGTTTTTTAAATTAGAACATTCCTAAAAATTTGTTACAAAATGAATAATTTCAAAACTTTTAGAATAAAATGCCTTTCACAGTTAAAATTATTAAGAAATATTTTTTTTGAAACATTGAAAACCCCATCGCCAAACCACCCGACCCGGGTTTAAACGGAGCAGGTAAAACCATCGGTTGTCCTAAATTCTTACAATAAATGTACCTCATGAATTCAAACTCAGGAGTTGAAAATAAAGTCACAAGTCTTTTATCACTAAGGTACACAACTCAACTTTAAACTTGAGATTGGTAAAAAAAGCCAATTGATTATTAATATTTTCAAGATATTAGAAGAATCAAGTTTTTAAACTTTGAATTTATATTTTTATGGTATTTCTTATGCTCGAATTTAAATAAAAAAAAATATTTAAATTGTGGTTGAGCTTTTCAAAATTCGGTCGGTTTATTAACCCTCTTTAGACTCCTACGACAAAATTTGTAAGAATTCGGTGCAAATCACATGCCACAAAGAACCACAATGTTGGTTATTCAATTATTGCAATTTATATATCCTTTAATCACAATGAACTTAGAGTTTTAGGGGTTTTATAATTTATTTGGCAATTTATGAAATTGAAAATCTATTTTCAATTGGATTATCTCCATGGTATATAGTTGTTGTTGATGAGTTTTGGGTGAGATTTTGACCACAGCCGCTAGCTAGCAAGATTGAAGTTTGAAGAATAGGCTTTGGGTTGTTAATGTAAAAAATGACAAAATTGGGGGGTTTGGAGAAAAGATCAATCATAAAATGTACTCCAGTATTTGTTGTTTTGTCCATTTTGGTTGAAAATGTGATAGATTCTTTATGAATTTGAATTTGAATTTATGTTCATCACCAGCTACTTGAAATAATGTGATACAATTAATAAAGAGATCACCAACCATAACGTATCAATTTAATTGGTCCAATGCCTAAAAATGTGACCCTGGGGACCAAGTTTCACTAAAAATGGTGAAAAAAGCCAAGTCAATCAGAGGAAACTAGGCTGATGAAGAGTCAGTTACCCTTTGCCAAAAAAAACTGCCTTGTGCTATCCAAAGGCCACCATTTTTGGAGTATACGAAACTGATTTAATGTTTAGGTCGGAAAAAAGTACTGCATATTACTGATGGTGGTTTTTTTTTTATACCACTCATCTCAAGGAGGGTTAAATCCTGAGGATCTGAGGTTAAAGAGCCCAAAAGCAAGAGGAAGAATGAGAGAATGATCTGATCATGGTAGACAATGGAGTGTTCTCATTGAGGAAAGTTTTGGAGGATAAAGTAATGGCGATACCGACCCAACCACTTAGAAGTGTAGATTTAGGGTGTTATGTGTGATTTGAGTACCCCGACCCGAGGAGATGTGACGAAGTCATGCTCGACTAGGTTAGATCAATATGACATATGACTTACTTGAAAATAGTGTATTTAGAAGACAAATGATGAAAATAGTAAAGTAACGACTCACATGAAGCCGTGAGTCCCATCAGCCATCATAGGCCGATGCAGACCGGCATAGGCCATTGCAGTGACCAAGCAGATGGCTTGAGTGTGGTCAAAATAAGTGGTGGGTGCAGCAAATAAAGGGGTAATGATGACTAAGTGATGTAGAGTGACGTCATATTCGGTTGTAAAGTGAATTCAGCCATCATACCCCTTTTGGCAAGCAACCCAGCGACAATCCAATCTTCAGATGCACTTTATGAGCCGACCATATCTAAATATATGACCTGAAGGCACCTTAATTTCTATTCCATTTTTTTACTTCTGTTCTGACGTAATATCTCCTGCCGGACTTGATATACGTCCGGCCAGGTATACTAAAGTCATAAAAATATATGGCCAAATGATATAAACGTTCGGCCATATCACTGTTTGTATCCAGTTATTCTAATTTCCCTTGGATATACATTGTGACAGTCATAGTGTTCTGGACTTGAGTAAGAACTCAATGTATCATTCTCGAACGAAGCACATCGATATTCGCTATCATTGGATACGCGAGGTGATGGGCCAATAACTGCCGAGACTAGTGAAGATCCATACATATGAGAATCCAGCTAACATGTTAACAAATGTGGTTACTCGAGACAAGCTAGAGTTGTGCAGAGACATGGCCATGATAGCTGTCAGATGATGATTATTTCGGATGCAGCTGGATGAGGAGAATTGAAATGAATCCAGCAAGTTGTAATCCAGCAAGCATCATCAACAAGAACAAAAAATGTCAAGCATACTTTCGGTGACTTTCGGTGGAGATTGTCGTTTCCAGAAAATCAGGAGTGAAAGGTGGAAACACTGTTCTAGTGTTGACAAAGTGAGGCATACACTGGCTATAAGTACAGAGCTTGATTGTAAGCTCAGATCATCCCAAATTAGCAAAGCTTCAAGTGTAGAAAGCTTGGTATAATGTTAGAGAGTGAAGATTTTTGTAAAGTGTAAACACTTGTAATCTATTCTTGTAATAATAGAAAGTTTCGATTTTTCCTTCAAACACACTCCAGAGTGATAAGATAATCACAACAGAATATGGTGTGGGCAAATAGGTGTCATTAAACAGTAATATAACATGCAAATCAAACAGATCAACAACCAAAAGTAGATCTAGATGCAAGAAACCCTAAAACCAGAAAACTTGAAGATAAAACCTGGAAATTGAGATTACAAAAACCAATCCAAGTCGAGAAGATCTCTGTCCTTAAGAACTTATTAGCCCCGTCACAGGTGCTTTACGGATTCGCAATTGGCCAATGTCCTCCCAGGATAACTTGGATACTTCTTGTCCAAGGAGCACTCCTTGACAAGTATACAAACTAGGAAATGGTTGAACTCTCTCAAAACCAAAAAACAAAAACAAATGTCTTTTTCAATATTCGGATTTTTCCTTATCCTTTGTAATGAGTTTAATGCCTCCTTAAATAAAACATGTAAGGATGCCAATAAGGCACCCTTTGGGGTAGGGTGCAACCCTCCAAAGGGTTGTACCCCTCACAAGCACCCAATTCCACAAAAAAGGACAATTCTACCCTTAATGAATATTTAGAAGATTTCCAACAATCCCCCACAATTCTTCAAATATTCAAGGAGACACTTGAGAGAGTTACCATGAACTAAAGCTGCATCGAAATAGGTAGCTTTTGCCTTGAACCTTTCCTAGTGAGTGACAATCGGATTTACTTGGCAAACCAGTGACCCATAGTCTTGAACTGTTCTGCCGTTGGTGTAAACCAAGATAATTGCCAACACACAGCTTTAATTCGACTATTTTCCCGTTCTACGGTTGTGTTCATTTTGGCCCTGAACAACGGTCATGGATTCATCAAGCACTTTAGGGTAACCCGCCTTTAAAGGTTCCCATGGAAGCGGCCTCACTTCTTACTTGAAATATGTGATCTACTATGAAG
>SKCR01031337.1:0-16428 GCA_019454045.1 Zanthoxylum bungeanum | reverse complement strand
AATTAATTTGGGTTATGTAAATTAATAACATAATAAAGCATGTAATTATTTTTCTGTCTCATGATTATGTTGTTGTAATGTTATTTTAAGCATGATTTAGTTTATTATTTTTGTGTTAAGAATTTAAGTTGTGGTGTGTTTAGAATAATTTCTACCAATACATGTCTTGTAGACTAGGTTAATATTGCACAAATCCAATTATTACAAGTGACATAAGTAAGGGACCATTCCGAACCCAACGGTTTGAGGTCTTCCCTTGCGAGGGGTGAGTTCGGCCTTAAATCATTTTCCCGGTTCACACCGGGTGGCGACTCCATTATTCTCCGGTTTAGTCCCTCGTGGGCTACTCCGTACTCTCAACTAGGCCCTGAGTCTAGAACAGCATGCGTCGTCCAGTTTCTGTGTCTACAGTAGGGAGGTTCGACCATGAGCCGGGATCCATCCAACGGAGCTAGGAGCTCCATTTCTTCACTCAAATTTCTGTTTTGCAGTGAGCATGGACTGGTTGCAGTAAGCTTACCAAGGCAGTGCGTTTTGGGCTTGAATCATCTCCAAATCGACTCTACCGATCAATGTGAGTATTCCGCTACCTCCGTTGATGTGTTCACACATAATTTCATGTCTTGTTTGATCTTGGGACCTTAGAATAAACCAACAGATTGTTAGATTCAAACACCCAAATAACCCAATTAATCATATGTCTATGTTAACCAAGTTACCTGAATTCATTAAGATTAAGTTCCAATTGTAGCTACCCCTGCCCGACATGTATATGTCTATCCTGTAAGGAAATCTACCTAAGGGTTACTATGCGTCGAGGTGAGATCGTGAGCTATTGCGTCTAAGGCTGAAACCTAAAATTTCTTCGTCAAGTTTATTTTAAATTTACTAGATCAATCTTATTAATGGCCAGTAAACAAGAATCATTAAGCTTAAGACTCAATAAATAAACCTTATATTACCCAAGTCGTAAAATAACCCCTTATAACCTCTTATAAATCGGTGATATTATAATTCATCACAACCCAAGATATGGTATTTAGTTACAACACATATCTAGGACTAGTAAAGACATAAATAAAGAAAATGACATAAAGTAAAGCTTGGAAATTAAAAAGGTAATTAAAGCAATAAAGAAAATGTTGGGGGTTAGAGGATCCACTTTTATTACTTCTAATCTACATATCTCCCTTATTACAATATATAAACTTTGCATGACATTACCAACCGACCATATAGGCGGTATCCTAATTAAGTCAGATTTATAATTAATTCCAATCGACCATAAAGGCGGTATCCAATTTAGTCAGGTTAAAATCAATTTAATTAAGTCCAACCGACCATAAATGTGGTATCTCATTAAGTCAGGTTTTAAAATAGTTTATATTTTATAATTAATGGAGATTAATATAAATATTAGTAATAAAAGCTTTACCCTTTACCTAAGCAGAGGGGAGTTACCTCCTCATACTGAAAACTAAAATAAAGACTGAAAAGTAAAATAAAGAAAGAACTATTACGTAAAATAAAAATTAAATACAAAAAGCTGTAAATAAACAAACAAGATACAATCTTCTTAATATTCTTAAGGAAATCCCCAGAAGAAGGTATGAAATTTACAAATGAAATGGCTTGGTATTTGTAGGCAAATTTTTGCCTTCACCAATTTCTCCACCAATTTCTCCACAAATTTCTCCATTAGTTTCTCCACCTAACATGGCACCAAATATGGCACCAAATCCTCCACCAAACATGCAAGCATGTTTGGTGGAAGTTGGACAATTTTCACTTTTTATTTTATTTTATTTTTGTTTTGAAAATGACTTTAATAATTACACATAACACACTTGCAGATGTTTTATTAATTTCGGTCATGAAAACTTTAGAATTCGAAATTTTTATGAACGTCAAAGTTGTAGATCTTTGAGTCTTCTTTAATCTGGAACTTGAATCACCTTAAGCAGATATCTAAGTAGAACGTTATGGCCAAAATATAAAAATTACGGAAAGTTGAAATTTCTGAAATTGTACTTCGTTAGAAAGCCATTTCAAGTTTCCAACCTCCAAAATCCAAATTCAAGTCCAGTTTTTGCCCTTATTTGTTCAATATTTTTGTCCTGATTGATTCCATTGAGTCCCGATTTTATTTTATCTACAAATAAACTAAAACACATCAAAACGTTCATAAAACTCGAGAAACTATACAAAATATTAAGTAAAAGGGGCGGTAAATATTGATATATTTTCCGCTCATCAATTATGCTTTCTCTTTATGGTGCATAGATCCTTCAAAACCTTCGCATAATTAGGAACTTTTTTTTCACATGTAATAGCAGAATGTTGATATTTACTTGCTTTAAATGTTCTAGGATCTCACCATTTGGATCTGGAACTCTTACTGTGGGCCTAAGTGCTTGAGGGAAGATTACTCTAACTGAGAAATGTGGTAATTTTTCTTCTAGAGGGGTACGTATACTACTATATTTGGGGTCCTCATTAATGTTGGAGGTGTTCTGCACACCCACCTCCCTACCACTCCTAGTGATTATGGCATTAACACTTTTTATATTGACTACCGTATGATCAATCTGTGCCATGTGTTGCCCTTGTGGATTTGGTTATGTCTGAGATGGGAATTTTCCTTGTTCGTGCACACTCAGAACATTAGTCAATTTAGAGACTTGACTCCTTATCTCCTTATTATCTTCAATTACCTGAGTTATCAATGACTCAAACCTTTGATTGGTTTTGCTTTGGGCTTCTACAAATGTTTTCTAAGCCTCCACAAATGCTTACACAGTATCCTCTAAAGAATTCATAGGAACGACATGTGTGGGATATTAGGGAGCACTATAACCTCTAGTTTGTGGTGGCTAGGTGAACTGTTGAGACTCTTGTTTCCAACTAAGATTGGGGTGGTTCCACCAATAAGGGTTATAGGTAGCTGAATACGTTGTGTAAGGCTTTTTGTGCTTCCCTAAGGTATTGCATTGTTCCTCATATGTTCCCCTCATCTCACATATACAGGGAAAACTTGGGCCAAATGGTCAGTCCATTTGCACACAAAACATTCCCATTGGGGTTCTAAGTGGGATACTGCATGCATAGTCTTGCTATCTCTGTCTATTGAGGCTCATATCTATCTAATTAACAGCTCAACTTGTGCCTTAAGACTATCATTTTCCCTAAAGTGGTGTATACCTTTAGAAGAAGTGGGGTGTACCCTATCAGTACTATCCATGGCATCAGGTCCAGTCCAAGTGTGAGATTTCACAGCTAAGTCATTCAAATACTCTAATGCTTCATCAGGGTACTTTCGGATGAACTCACCATTGCACATAGTCTCCACAAATTGGCGCTCCCTAGGGGTTCAACCGTCATAAAAATAGCTCACTAAGTGCCAACTCTCATATCCATGGTGGGGACAACTCGCTAACATCTCCATAAACCTCTCCCAAGTCTGATAAAGAATTTCACTGTCTCTCTCGGAGAAGGTAGAGATCTGTCTTTTCAAGACATTCGTCTTATGGTGTGGGAAATATTTATTAAAGAATGCCTGTGTCATCTCACCCCTTGATCCTATTGACCGAGGTCGTACATAATACAACCAGCTCTTAGCTCTATCCTTAAGGGCAAAAGGGAAGAACTTAAGTCTAATTGTGTCGGTAGTCCCAAATCGGTCATGGAAATTCGCTACAGCCTCTTCAAACCCTCTAATGTGCACATAAGGGTTCTCATTCTCCAGACAATGAAAGGCTGGGAGATACTATATCATCCCAGGTTTAAAATCTATGTGTGGGGAATTAGGAGGAAACATGATGCACGATGGTGTAGCTGTGCGAGTAGGATGAAGGTACTCTTCAAGAGTCATCACGGGTAGTCTCTCGTATTCACTCATAGTGTGTGCGCTAAATGTGGATGGTGTGGCAAATAGATTGTTAAACAAACTCTCTGAGTCTGAGTTTTCTTCTCCAGTCCTAACAAATCTACCAAACCTATCTCTACGTCTAGGCATGCAATTTAAACGCAAGTAATACGAGAAATGAAAATAAAATAATAATAAAAAAGAATAAACTAAAAATAAGTAATTAAGAAGATATAAAAAAATGAAAATGAAAACTGAAATAAAATAAATAAAATAAAAACAAAAAGTAATATAGAATGAAGTTACCGCTTTGCTGTTGACTAAGCAAACCTGCTCATTTTCCTTATAAACCGTTTCTCCGGTAACGACGCCAAATTTTGATTACGTCCAAAAAGTACTTGCGATTATCGCAATTTAGTTGGGGTGTCGATTCCTCAAAGAGATGGTTACAAAGTACTGGTTTACTAAACAAAAATGTTAGCAGTAACTAAAGTAAAAATAATTATTGAGTTTGGTAATATAAAATAAAGATTATGAAAAATACTTAAAAACTATCAATAGAGAGAGGCAGCAAAGCATCAGGAATCCCTCTTGTATCAAACTCCTATATTCAGTTATTGATTCCTGTTATTACACAATTGAAGGTTTCACATCCCAAACCAACAATCGGAAGATATTCAATTCTAAACATGTTAAATTCTAAGGTAATTAATGATTTATTTTCTCTATTTTAACAGCACATAAAGTCATCGTTACGAGCTATCTAACATCAACAATATACCCTCAGACAATACTGCTGCAAAAGACCAACACATAAAACAACTTTACCAGTCACAACAGGTTTCATAAATCACACATAGAAGAAGTATGACTGGATCTATATGGGAGTTGACAAAACACATTTTCTGGATTTAGAAATCGTAAAATAATAAAGAATAACATAATCAATTGTATTAAATGTTAAAAAGGTACTTTATGAATCAACAACATAAATATAAGAAATCAAATACAAGAGTTCATCCTTAGCTTTGCCTAGGATATTAGTTCTCCATGGAAGAAAGAAATGTAGCCTTGATAGATCGGAGAGACATCATGGTTTCGTTGAAGTTCTTCGTTCTCCTCTCTCGATTTTGTGTCTATGGCTATTTGTTGTGTGTTATTTCTTGTTTCTCTCATCTTTTTTCTCATTTTCTTGGGTTTTGGATGAAGTTGGATTTATATAGGGAAGCCCTGGAGTCCTTATGCGCATCAAACGTGTCTAAATTAGGGTTTATGGTAACTTTCGGGGCGCCACGGTGCCTAACCTGCTGGAAAATATATGCATCGCAGTTTCTGGGGCGTGTGGCTGTTTTCTAGTTTTGTGCTTTCTTCATTTCAGCTCTTCCCGTGTGCTTCTGATGCATCCGTAAGGTCCCGAAATACACGTAATTGCTCCAAACTTCATATTACATTGCTCCTAATACCAAAGCACAAAATAAAATCTAATTAAGATTAAAGACATGATAAATAAGCCAAGTTAGCGATTTTCGAAGTACACTTTCATACACTTATCAACGGCCATGACCCGATGGTATTTATGTTCAGTTGACTTCAGAGAAGCCTCGAACCTAGCCTCGTTTCTCTCCCTCTTGTTGATCTCAAAAGCTCGGCGGAGGGAAGTAGCCTCATCCATTTCTTTTGTTAAGACCTCGGTAGATTGTTTGAGACCCCAAACTTCTGCCTTTGCCTCGTCTGGCCCCTTGACAGCTCCATCTCCCTCTCTGTTAGCTGGCTTTGGAGCCTCTAGGCCTAGCCCCCTTCAGAAAGTGTGCTTGCCAACACGTCTACATTGGTCGCCATGAGGTAGGCCAACTGCATGATCAAGGACAAGGTCAGTGTAATGGATGAGAGAGAAAAATGATATATTTTTTGAGGGGAAGTTTTCTTTACCTTTACATGGAATTAGTCAAATTTACTGAGGACATCCTCAGGAGAAAGGCTATCGTAATCCGTGGCCTGATCAAGGCTTGCGTTCATAGCCAGGAAGTTGAAGGTATGTAGAAGATGGGCTAAGCCTCACAATACATTTTCCAAAAAATTTTCAATCCCCAACAACGGGGTTCCTCCTTGGTCTGGAGAGGAAGCGGTCAGAGATTTGCTCTTCCTGGCTTTAGTCTTCTTCCTAGGGGCCCTGTCAACGGGTTCCTAAGGCTCCTAACCCCCGACATGGTGGAACAGTCTTTTAGAGTGTCAATGGTATTTTTTTTTAATTTGGGTGGGCTATGGGATATCTGTAGTTTGAGGCATATGGGTCGGTGTTTGGATGGTTTGGGGAATACTTTGGACCCGGGGGAGAGAACAGTTGCTTATTTTTCCCTTTGCCTTGCCTCTAGAGGGATTGGATTGGTGACTCGGTTACGGGCGTTGCTAGACCCACCTCGGGCAACCCTAATGGCCTCTCGAGCAACTTGTATTGGAGTCTTCATTCCAAACATGCCTTCAAACAAGAGAAATAACCAAACATTGGTCAGTGGATCGGTTAGAAATTACCAGTCTACCTAGATTGGGGAGATTGAGTGCTCATGGTAAGGCCTGAGTCGGCAAAAGTGGAAGGGTTGACGAGTTCCCTGAAGGTAGGGAGAAGAAGGGCTACGTCTCTCATTATATATTTCAAAAAATTTTCAATCCTCAACAACGGGGTTCCTCCTTAGTCTGGAGAGGAATAGATCATAGCTTTCTCTTTTTGGCTTTAGTCTTCTTCCTGGGGGTCCTGTCAACAGGTTCCTCAGGCTCCTCACCTCGACATGGTGAAAAAGTATTTATAGGGTCGGGGTAGTTTTATAGTTTGAGTGGGCCGAGGGATATCTGTAGTTTGAGGTGCAGAGGTCGGTGTTTGGATGGTTTGGGGAAGACTTGAGGGCCCGGGGGATAAGGTAGTTGATTGTTTTGCTCTTTTCCTTGCCTCTGATAGGATTTGAGTGGTTACTCGGGTACGAACGCTGATGGACCCATCCCGGGAACACTCATTGGAATCTTTATTCCAGACATCCCGAGCAACTTGTATTGGAATCTTTATTCCAGACATGCCTAAAAATAAGAGAAGAAATGTTAAGAACGTGTAGAAGAAAATTTAAAAGTTGATTCGAATAACTAAAATAACAAGGCAGACAGTAAACAGTGGTCAATAGGACAGTTAGAAATTACCATTCTGCCTAGACTGGGGAGGTGGGGTGCTCGGGGTAAGGCCCGAGTCGGTAAAAGTGGAAAAGTTGATGAGTTCCCTATAATGGCCTTTGAATTGAAAGCCTTCCTTACTTTGGCTTGGGTCTCATGGTGGACTTTGAGGAGATCACGAGAGTCAGTGAAAAGTCAAAACTGGTCATAAGGAAGTTGGAAAATGGGTTATTACCTCCAACTTATAAGATGTTTGGGACTATGATGTGTTCGTTTGCACCCTACAAGTGCCTTCCCCATAACCCTCGGCCCAAAACTACTTGTCCTGAAATTCTTATTTGTGGCCAGGAGATTTGAGATGATGTGAGAAGCCCCGGTGTAGGTGGAGAGGTAATACTAACCTTGTACTCTTTCGGGTTGGTATTCATCATGTATTACCTCTTCAGTTAGGAGACGGATGGCTCTCCCAACCCTACTCGACTCTAGATCACTTACAAGCCGACCAACACCATTGACCCATTTAGATTTAGCAGGCATGAGGTCGGGTTCATTGCTGCCAATATCCTTCCGAAATACCCCTATATGGGGAGGAGCAACCCTATATTAAAGACGGTTATGCAGATGGCCACTTGATCATCGCGAGGTCGATTTGCTTGATCGTACTCTTCTCGGACACTCAGAGCGATGGCCTTGGGGATGTTGAAACTTGAATGATGAGGCCCAAGATGCAACCCATGATGTACAAGGACAGACTACTACCGTGCATATTCCAAATGGTCCAATCCCCAGGTCTCGAGCTAAGAAGATTATGAAAGCAATGCATGGATTCATAGAGAGTACCATATCTGACTATTTACGAGCCTCTACTAGTTTGGGCTTGAAGCTGGACGAACCTGTGATGATGAACCTTATTCAGGCTGCGGAACATCAAGATATTTATGCCTATTTTATATAGTTATTTGTCATTATTGTTGTTTTATTTAGGGCTTGACGTTTGTTTTAATTCGACCATTTATATATGTTTGGACTATTAATTAGGATTTATTATTTTATTATGTTTGGGAACTATGTTAAACGTGCATGAGGTTGCACGTGTTGGGATGTATGCCCTAGAGCTGCATGTAATGTAAATGACTTTATATATGTTTTGAAATAAAATGATGCATTATTCATTTATCAAAGTGTTTGTTTAATTTACGTATATTATAAATTATCTTGAATACCCTAGATTACTTATGTGCCTTCAGACTTAGTGTATGAGTGTCATACACAAGACGATTTAAGACTGAAGTTAGTAATCTTAAATAGTCCATAGAGAGCAAACAAAACAGGTACTTTGTTTGTGGTTTATCTATAGTGTGCTACATTCCATATTTGTATGACGACCTTGATTCGAGATCATCAATGTACAGAGATGAGAATGGAGGCACCTTGTATGATGTGATCATATAGGACTGGACTCAGATGGAAATAACATTCTTATAATATCCGTTAAACAAAGAAAGTCATTTCGATCTACTAAATGGTCATATATGGATTGATCTTAATCCTGAGTGTACTACGAACTCCTGCATGGCAGGCTATATCCTTTGATTTACAAAGGTGAGGTTGATGTAGTAGTCCCAACCAATAGCTACGTACTTTGGGGGCATGGTTCTGTTGGGTAGCTGGGAACGTTTTACATAGATATGGAGTTCACTCATTCTTACGAGAAGTAGAGGAGTCTCTTCCTTAAGGGTTGATTCGGTACTTGAACGGTTTGAGCGCTCAAGTCTTTCTATTACGAATAGAAAGATTAAAATTCATAATGGTTATGAATAAATCGTTCATTAGAGAATCAACGGTACTTAAGGTATAAATAATTAGAGGGATATAACGGATATTATGACCCGGCTCTAATTACGAGATACTCATGAAGGTTCAATTCATATGTATTGACTATATCGATGGACACCGACTTGGTTCGACTTAAAATACCAACTGCGGTAACGAGAGTGAAACTTCGGGTTTTTAGTGGAATGACCCGGAGATAATAATTTGAAATATTTAATTAAGAGCTTAATTAATATTTTGAGATTATTGGAGCTCGGAACCGTAGGTCCATTTGGTCTACGTGCTAGATCGATACACTATAGCGGATTTAGTATAATTGGACAGTCCAATTATATACTCACATATCTATAAATATTATTAATATGATTAATAATATTATTTGTCACACTTGGAATTATATATTAAAAGTTAATATATGGTTTTAATAATTATATGATAATTATTAAATGAATTAAATTAAATTATATTTGATATAATTTAATAAGGCTAAAGTCGTAATTTCCAATTATTGGGTGTTGGAAACCCTTGATTTAATTTTGGAAGTTAAAAAATCTATAATTGCATTTATCTTTTTGATTTTGTAACATCTTTGGCTTTTTGGAAAGTTAATTTTGTTGTTACAAAATTAATAAAAAAAATAAAAACTATTCCTTATTTTTTAATGCTTGGCCGATTATGTGCATGGTGGAAGGGGGAAGGTTTTGTTTGTTTTGGAAACAAATAACCCTAGGTATAAAAAGAAGATATATTTTTCTATTTTCCTAAGCCTATCATTCTTGAACCATAGCCACCTTTCATCTTCTTATTCATCCTCTCAAAAGTTGAGAAAAATAAAACTAAAGAAAAAGAAGAAAAACAATACAAAACATAAGTGTGATTAATCTCTAAATAGTTTAGGGATTAATATTATGAGTCTTGCCCACACAAGTTTTCATTGGTAACGAGATATAGTTCAGAAGACTTTGTGTTGTCAAACAAATAATCATCTTCATCTTATTCTTGTATGTTCTCGGTAGCGAGGCTTTATTTTCCTCACTACCGGCCCTTTACTTGGTGAAACGGAACTCGGTTTTGTTTCGTTTTAATCCAAATTTTTTGGGGAACATTTTGTGGTGTTTTGGGCCCGTGTTGGGGCTGTTTTCAAGTGAAAAATTAGAACTGAAACACAGCCACTGTCCTTACATTTCAGGGGCTGTTTTGGCAGTGCACTGGGCGTGATCGGGTCCAAAACAATCCAATTTTTGTCCGGCTGTTCGGGGCTGTTCGGGGACTTTTCCGAGGCTATTTCGAGGCTGGAATTATTTCTTAAACTGAAGCAAAATTATAGTAGTTGTGGCAGTAACATTCGGCCATTCAGTGGGACGGGAAGAAATAAAATTTCAAGTCCGATCCCGGTGCCTAAGACGTTTCCGCTGCGCAAGGATAGCGTTTCTTGCAATTGGCATTGAGAGTAAGGTTGAAAAGTGTTCTTAACCATTCACTTTTTCATTTAAAGTTTCTATTTTTTATATATTTATATGAGTTATAAACATTGAGATGTATGTTTAGATGAGTTGGCACAAAATAATATTCATGTGATGAATGATTATTGTTTTTCATGTGATGGATGGATTTTACATTGGTCATAAATTTTTCTGGCTTTTATTTTTTAGTTGGTTTTGATTTTGGGATGCAAGGCCATAAGGCCATAGTTTACAATTGTTGTAATTTTTATTTTCCAATGTAAAATTTCAATTGTTGTAATTTGGAGCACCGAAGTCGCAAAAGGAGCCAACACCACCTTGGAGCATGATTTGATGACCAAGGGATGCCTTGGGTAATTTTGTACTAATCAGATTAGTATAGGAAAAATAAGAGCTTGGTCAGTGCAAAATAATTGTTTTTGTTATATGTATATTTAATTCGAATTGTTTGAATAACATGTCATATAGCTTAGGGTGCCTACTCTTGTATTTCACATGCCATAACATGCTTTAGATGCATTATCATTATAGACATGAAACATGATTTTATGTGATTTAAAATGTTTAAATTAGAATTTGATATACATGGAAAAACAATTAATTAGATTAATTGGTTTTATGGTTTAAAATTTGAATTCTAATATATTCGGCTTTATAAGTGCATGAAAATTCCATTGGTATATTGGATGGAAACCCGGACATAAATTCCATTGCCGAATCCGAATGGATGGTAATGTGGTCTACTCTCGGGATACAATTCCACGTACCATTGGATTTTATAACGCATTAAGATTAAGTAAATAGTTTAATATAAATCTTGACCATTTTAGGATTCTAAAATTTTAAACCTATTAGTGTTCTAGTATTTTAAAAGTTAAAATATAATAGGTCACTAATACCACTCTAATTAAATTAGTTTAATTGAGTAATACAATTAGTAGAGACTAATGGAAATTAGTGATATAAATTTTAAGAGTTAAAATTGGTTAGGTCACTAATAGTGTACTAGTGTAAGTAAGAGTTATGTTTTAGCGCCATAATTTATTCAAACTAGTTAAATTAAAATATTAGATATTTTATAAATAGAAACCTTAAACTCAAAATAGTGAGTGTGAGAGGGATATACGACAATATATCTCGCGATCTCCATTGTTAGTCCGAAAACGTGAGATTCAAAAGGCGCAACGAAACGGCTTTGCTTTCGTCCCTCTACGTATTGTGTCCATTTTGGGTCAATATCAGGTTTGGATTTCGAGAGGATAGGATTTCTAGATGTATCTTGTGAACTGACCTACCCTACGTCGGCACTTCACTTTTTAAGTACAAGGATCCCGAAATGGCGGGTCACACTCGCAAAGGAATAATTAACTGTTAATGAAATTCCTTGATGGAATCGAACAATAGTTGGTTAATATAGGAATAAGAGTTATTCCCGTATATATTAATCGAATGAGATTATCTAGATCTATCATGGAAGTACTTGACCTACCCTACGGCGGCACTTACTTGTAGGATGATAGATTTCTATGGCATAGTAATTACTCTTAGGTTTCTAATTGTTATTCATGGTTCATGAATCATGTTTAATTTTATCCCAAAATTTTTTGATGATTTTAATATGCGATGAATGTTAAATGCATGTTTATTTATTTTTCAGCCATGGTTTCTCTTATTATTTCAATACTCTCAAATGAAAATTAATGGGAGAAAACTATGTTAAGTGGAAAAGTAACATGAATACCATCTTGATTTGCGAAGACTTAAAGTTTGTCCTGACAGAGGAGTGTCCTCCCGAGCCGGCCAGAAAAGCTATCCAAGCTGTGTGCGATACCTACCAGAAATGGGTCGCAGCTCATGAGAAAGCTCGCTGCTACTCGCTAGCAAGGATGTCTGAGGTTCTTGCAGCAAAGCATGAACCTATGTCCTCAACATCTCAGATGATGGATTCATTACAGGGCATGTTCGGGCAGCCTTCGGAGCGTCAATGTCATGATGCCATGGTCTCAGCGATGACTGCTAGGATGTTGAGGACATCAGTCCAAGAGCACGTCTTGAGGATGATGACCTATCTCAACACTGCTGAAACCTATAGAGCTCGTATTGATGAGCGTAGCCATGTGACCATGATTATGGAAACTCTTTCTAAGAGTTTCCAGCAGTTTAAAAGCAACTATGTTTTGAACATGTTGACTTTTACTTTGACCCAACTGCTTAATGAGCTCACCCACTACGAGTCCATACTTGTGGATCCTCATAAGCCCAGTGCTAAGGCAATTGTTGCCGAGTCTTCAAAATCTGCAAAGATGAAGATGAATAGCACTGGAAAGGTTAAGGCTAAGCCCATGAAGAAGAAGAACAAGAAAGGCTCCAATGATGTGTTAAGCCCAAGGAAAAATATATCCACTGCAATAAGAAAAGGCATTGGAAAAGAAATTGTCCCAAGTACCTTGCTGAGCTGAATGAGTAAAAGGATACAGGTAAATATGATTTACTCATTATCGAAACTCTATTAGTGAAGGATGATAAATCCGCTTGGATTGTTGATTATTGAACCACTAACCATGTTTGTTCTTCTTTGTAGCTACTTGACTCATGGAGGGACCTTGCTGAAGGTGACTAGACCATGAGGGTCGACACATGAGATGTCATTTCAGTAACAGCAATGGTAGTTCCCAGTTTAAATTTTACAAATAATAGTTATTTAAATTGAACAATGTGTTATTCACTCTTGGTTTTCCCAGGAATTTGATTTCTGTTTCTAAAATTTTGGATGATGGTTATTCAGTTTCTTTTACTATAAATTTGGTTATTATTAGTAGAAATGGATTAACCATATGCACATGAAACTCAGAAAATAACTTGTATGTGTTAAGACTGTTAACACATAGGTCACTACTCAACACTGAAATGTTTAAGGTTAAGAAACCTAAGACTTAACGGCAAAAGATTTCTCACGATGACACATATATGTGGCATCTTAGACTTGGTCATACCAGCCTTGACCAGATAGACAGATTGATAAAGAACAGAGCCTTAAACCAGTTAAATCTTGGAACTTTACCAGTCTACGAATCATGTATAGAAGGAAAAATGACCAAGAGACATTTTACTGGAAAATATATAAGAGTCAGTCAACCACTTGAGCTAATATATTCGGATGTTTACGGACCGATGAATGTAAGAGCTCGGGGTGGTTATGAATACTTTGTCACATTCATTGACAATTATTCTAGATATTGGTATGTTTACCTAATGCAGCACAAGTCAGATACTTTTGAAAAGTTCAATGAGTATCGTGCTGAGGTTGAGAATAAGTTAGGTAAAACAATCAAAACTCAACGATCAGATCGTGGGGGAGAATACCTTGACAGATATTTCGAGGAATTCTTAATTGAGCATGGGATAATATCCTAGCTTACAGCGCCTGGAACACCATAGTGTAGGCACTGCATTTTTGCATATAAGTCCCTATGATGAGTCTCATTTGGAGGCACTACTTTTTAAGTCACGGAAGTCACGGGAAACGGACGTCGGAAGGGGAAATTCAGAATAAGCATGTCATGAGATTCATTTCACAAGTTCACTGTTTTCGTTCGTGTTGCGTTCGTGCCCACGTTCGAACGTCAAGCAGATTGCGGGCATTCGTGTAGCATTCGAATCGGCATTCGAACGGTGTTGGTATTTCTGGTTTTGCCGCTAGCCTCACACCCAAGCCCAATTAGCCCACGAAAGCCCATAAAACACATCCAAATTAATAAAACACATATTTAACACATGAGGAATTAAATAAAATCTAAAAATCATATATCAAATTAAAATAAATATCAAATAAAATCATGCCTAATTAAAATCAATCAAGAATATTATATATCAAACTAAACAAATTGTATGCCTAATCAAAACAAATTAAATATATTAACTTCCTAATTAACCAAATTTTGTCTCCCAATCAATCGTTGATTTTCCTTACATAACACCAAATCATATCCTTCTTTAATGCACCAAATCCCTTCCTTGTCAAGCAAGAATTCACCCATCCCCTTTGTCTATAAAAGAGACCCAAAACCAAGACACTCCCATCTCTCATTCACGCCCAATACAAGAAAACAACAAGAAGCAACTTTCTTCTCCTCTCTCTAGCATTCACGCCTAACCCTAAGCAAGAAACAACCCCTACATCCACCGAAACAGTAGCCCCAGACAGCCCTCAATACCATCGAAACAGAAAGCCCATATAATCCCCCTACACTACCGAAAATCATAGCCCCATACAGCCCTAAACTACCAAAAATCACAGCCCCTAAATCCCCAAAACAATAACTAAAAAAACTGCACTTAAAGCCTTTAAAAAACATCTAAAACAGTAGCCGAAAAACATCAAAAACATCGATCGAAATACAGCAGCAATACAACAGTAATACAGCAGCAATACAGTAGCAAACAGTAGTAAAACAGCAGTGAAATGAAGGGAAAACAGCAGCCCGGACAACAAAGCAGCAAATGGAAATGTTGAACCAGTGAACCAGAGGAGTTGCGGAGCATCCACCCTTCCGACGACCCTTCCAACGACCATGTACGGTACTTCCGAAAGTTGACATAAAAGGTCAGACCTGAGGGCACTTTTTTTTTGTATTGATTTTTGTTCATCTTTTAATTGTGTTAGTCATTTATTTCGTATGAGAGTCGTTTATGGATGCATGTTGTGGTTTTGAATAAAATGGAAAATGTGTCACCTCTTGTGGTATATAGGATGGAAACCCATACATAAATTCCGTAGCCGAATCCGAATAGACGGTAGTGTTGTCTGTACTTGGGATACAACTCCACGTACCACTTGAGCAAATGACGCATATTTTGTTTGATGTTGTTTTGATTCGTTTATTATCCGCTATTTAAATTATGCATGTTATTTGTTTGAGTAATGATGAGGTAAAGCGCATGGGCGTAGTAAGTGTGATTAAAGGTCCTCTATTTCGAGGGGTTAAAATCCTTTACCACAATGCTTTACCGCGCCGGACAATGTATATTCGGTTGAATGTGAGATGTGTTCAATCGGGTATACGAAGTCCGATATTGTCGTTTTTTATCTCTTATATGCATTGTGTTATTAGCACATGGGCTTAGTAAGTGCGATTAAAGGTCTTCTATTTTAAGGGGTTAAAATCCTTTACCACGATGCTTTTCCGCGTCGGATGTGTTGGACAAAATGACCCATAGCGTCACTATTTGCACAGATCATTGTGTTGTTGTAGCAAATTAACTATGTGACAAGGAAATTGCACTCTCGTCATTTGTGATTAGATCACCATAGATATATAAATGAAGAGAGGTCCCTATGATTAGTACCTGGACTGAGAATGATATGAGACAGTATCAGTCCCCGAAGGTTTAATCATTAAATATCCCTAGACGTAGTATTATCGAGACTGGACATCGATAATGCGGAATAGGCTAGTATTGCACTTGTGCGCGTTTGTGAGGGCACAACGGCATAGTTCTCATATATATAAGTATTGGATACTTATGCAAGTGCGATAGGAGGTCGTGTTTCACCGACGGTACGGGAAACAGCTTCGCTCTGGATAGACCCCTCGGAATCCCATTGGTATTATGACTATGTGTCTATGGGAGCCGAAATCAAGGTAGGTGTGTATGGTCTTAACCTGAGACTTACATCGCTAATACTTACGATAATCGATAAACTTTGGTCTTGGTGGTAGGGGACTTTAAACGGGTTCTGAGTACACCACTTCTGGGTTTATCAGAGATTCGTAGAGTATTGGGTGTGATGTCAAGATGGAAGTATCACTTCAGTCATATTGGAGATGATGTCACGCAGGATACGGTATTAGTGCTCTTAAGTGCTGCGCGGCCATCGGGATATTATGACAAGGTCATGTATATCCGATTATAGAGACTAGTTACCAGACATCCGACATGTGCTTCGTACGGGGCATACACTTATCCAGCCCCAGGCCTAGCACGTGATTATCCGATACTGGGCCGATATGCACAATACAATTGTATACTACGCTTGATACAGATCTAGATATTCTTTGATGAATATGTCCGGAGTGTTGGATAATATGACCCATAGCGTCACTATTTGCACAG
>SKCR01031336.1:0-16432 GCA_019454045.1 Zanthoxylum bungeanum | reverse complement strand
TCCGAGTGATAGTCACTGGATTGATGTTAAGAACATCCGTTAGTATCTTAGAGAACTAAGGATGCTGTCTTAGTCTATGGAGAAGGAGAAATTGAGTGACGTACTGGGTCACTGTAGCAAGTTTCCTATAACCGATAAAGACGACTAAAAGTTGCAAACGGTACTATATAGTTTGAAATAGCGGAACAGTGAGCTGGAAATCTTCCGAGCAAGATTCTGTTTCCGAATAAACACAAATACGGATTATTGCTGCAGCTGAGGCAGCAATAGAAGCTATTTGGGTTCGATAATAAATCTAATTAGATTTGATATAGTTCTGTTAGTGGCTGAGCTAGGCGTCAGCACAGACTAAGGAATTAAAGGTCTCATCGACGATCGAGATATATACTTCTATATTCATCTGATTCGTTCGGATCATACATCGTGGCGATGTGATGATCATGTAAATCGCACATCGGATGATAATCATGCAAATCCGCTGATGAAAACCTTTTCTCAGCAGTTTGAGCCAACCGTACATAGTTCGGGTGTTGACACTCGAGTGACTGGCTATGTGCCAAGTGGGAGATTGTTGGATAATATGACCCATAGCGTCACTATTTGTAAAGATCATGGTGTTGTTGTACAAATTAACTATGTGACAAAGGAGATTGCACTCTTATCATTTGTGATTAGATCACCTTAGATATATAAATGATGAGAGGGTCCCTATGATTTGTTCCTGGACGGAGAATGATATGAGACAGTATCAGTCCACGTAGATAAATCATTAAATATCCCTAGTCGTAGTATTATCGAGACAGGACATCGATAATGCGGATAGGCTAGTATTGCATTTGTGCACGTTGTGAGGGCACAACGGCATAGTTCTCATATATTAAGTATTGGATACTTATGCAAGTGGATAGGAGGTTGTGTTTCACCGATGGTACGGGAAACAGCTTCGCTCTGGATAGACCCCTCGGAATCCTATTGGTATTATGACTATGTGTCTATGGGAGTCCGACATCAGGGTAGGTGTATTTGGTCTTAACCTGAGACTTGCACCGCTAATACTTACGATAATCGGTAGACTTTGGTCTTGGTGGTACAGGGCTTTAACCGGTTCTGCGTTACACCACTTCTGGGTTATTAGAGAGTCGTAGTGTATTGGGTGTGATGTCAGGACGGAAGTATCACTTCAGTCATAGTGGAGATGATGTCACGCAGGATACGGTAATAGTGCTCTTGAGTGATGCGCATCCAATCATGATATTATGACCAGGTCATGAATATCTGATTATAGAGATTAGTTACCAGACATCCGACATGTGCTTCGGACGGGGCAGACACTTATCCAGCCCCAGCCCTAGCACGTGACTATCTGATACTGGGCCGATATACACAATACTACGGTTATCTACGCTTGATACAGATCTATATATTCCTGTAAGAATATTTCTGGAGAATTGGGTAGGCATGGCGCTTTGCAAGAAGCCACCTTGTCTTGTAAATCGGTATAAACGTAGTACGAGGTACTTACGTGTTCGGATAGTCCGACGACCGTATTTATTGCCAACATATCCGGAGATCTCATGGGTCGCTTCCCGAAGATTCACCGATGACGTATAACTCGCACTATGATTAATCTGGGATTAATTAGTAAAGAGAGAAGATTAATTCTAGAGAGAGAAAATTAATCTGGGATTAATTACAGAGATATTTTATCTCGGATAAAGTATCGTTAAAGAGAGAGAACGATTAATTTGGAATTATCGATAAATTAATATATTTGATATATTAAACGAAATTGGATTTCGACGCGGAATTAAAATTAGATTTTAATTCGGGCGAATGAATTAATTTAGAATTAATTCGTTAGCGACGTGAAAAGTGATTTCGCTAGGCGTAATCATTTAATTACGACGCGACGGAAAATTCGTTAATTCGGAATCAGTGAAACGACCGAGCCCGAGAGTGGTTGCGAACGCATTCGCATTTCGAATTCGAGTGCGGCACGCAAGTCAAATCAAACGTCAAATCGCTAGTCACATCAAGCGTCAAATCAAATGTCACTTTGAGTGATGTGACAAGTTGTCACTTGATTTGAGTGATTGATGTAGAAGTTGAAAAATCAACTTTTGCTTTTTACTTTTGACTTTAGCATTTAATGTGAAGTTAAAAGAATTGGTAATTGGTTTTTATTAATTGTTAGAAATTATAAAAACTAATTACATTTCTTTTTATTTCTCTCTCTCCACTCTTCTTTTACGCATTTTCTATTCTCCCTCTCTTTCTCTCTTCCTTCTCCTCACGGTTTTGGAAACTGATTCTTGTTCTTCAAAAATCTGGGTTTGACCGAATGTAGAAGAGAAGCAAGGAAGATGATAAGTGCTAGCACACACATGGGTTATATTATGGTGATAGGGAAACGAATTTGTGAGCATGGAAAAGCTTGAAGCTTGGAGCTTCAATGGTGTTCATCAATGGCCGAATCATGGAGGGACTTTGGAGGCCAAAACCGAGCAGCCCACTGCTTGAAGAAGCCACTGCCGAGCATGGAGAGAGGCAGAAAACGCATCTTGTTCTTCGCATCTCAAACCGTTCAATGTGAGTATGTATTCCGCCTTACTTCTTTGATGTGTTCATGCGAATTTTGTGCTTGTTTTGGATGATTCTTGGGACCTAATATAGAAACTCAACACATTGGACTTGAATTAAATTGACGTTGGACGTTAATCGGGCTTTGAGACTCGTAAAGATAAAATTGGAATTTAAGTCGTAAAAGGTTATTAATAAAGTGTAATATTTAATTTGGAATTAAATAGTGAATTAGTATTAAATACATATTAAATTGGATTTATGTTGTAGTTTAATTTAATTCGAGAATTCGTACTTTGAGTACTTATTCGCAAAAACGAGTTTGACTCGCGCAAAATCAAATCGTTGTTTGAACATTGGATGATCACTAATTATCAGATTAATTAATTGATTGATTGATTGATAACATGCTTGTGTGAATACATGGTTTTGATGAATGAATAATGTATATCAGATGGATATTAGTCGGGTGGGGGCAATTTTGGAAATTGTTGTAATAAATTCGATTTATTAAATTGGACCTGCGTGTCCAGCCTTATCACCTCTATTCTCTTTGTATTCTCTTCTCACCTATTCCTCAATTTAAATGAGGTTTCTTTAGTAGTGTAGTGTGTAACGGGTAGAAGTCATACAAGTGCTAGTTTGAGAGAGAATGTGAGAGATTTGATCTAGGATCAATGTGTTAAGTATCCATCCGCATATCATTATTATTTATTTTCATATGCGCTTTATTATGTGTTTAGAATGCATGTTTAAGGGTGTATGATGATGAGACCTAAATAAAGATAATAAATTGCTAGCCAATTTGCACGCGAAAAACCCTCATAAAATATCATGTGTTTTTCCTTCCATTGAGTGATTCTTACTCAAGATCCGAGACTGGTATTGGGTTGTTGGCCAAAGTCAAGCCCTTTGTCCGTCGAAGATGCGTTTGAATCACGAGAGTTTTGTTCTATATTGGTGTCTTGTCCAAGTTGTGGTTTGTTGGCCAAAGTCAAGACCACTTCTTGTCCATCGATATTGATTACGAAGCTTTCCATGGTCAATGGGTCGCGCTTGACTGGGATCATTAGGTTTGTTGTGCCAAAGCCAAGGCTTAGTTGATTCAGAGGAAAAAGTTAGGTAATACATTGGATGTATTGGCATATATAGATATAATTTCGGACTTGGATGTCTCCCTACCGGATCTAGGAATTGGATGAGATCCAATTGATCTTAGAGATCTACCTAGTTAATTATCATACAATTTGTTGGCCAAAGTCAAGATTGTGTGATATTTAACGGGATCCTAGCCCACTAGGAAACACGGTTTCCCGAGTACTCGACAGAGGGTTAGAGGCTTGCCGAAAAATAGTGGGAGGCAAGAATTGAATTTGCAATATTCATTTAATTACTTGCCATACGCGCTCATTCAAATTATTCGTCATATAAATTAAATGTTAGTTGGACTAATATTTAAATTGTTGTTTTAATAAGCAGTTGGACTGTATTATAGTTGATTATATAATTGGATTATAGTAATCAATATATTTGAATTAATTAATTTACAGTTGATTTTATAATTGGATTATAGTAATCAATGTAATTGAGGTTAATTGATTTAAATTATATTTGATTGTATAGTTGGACTATAATAATCAATATAATACATAGTACCACGAATCGTTGATTAAATAGTTGGACTATTAGAATCAAGATGAATGAAAGATTAGTGTTTAAAACATAATCCTAGGTGAAAATGTATTTAAACGACTATATTTTAATTGGGAATAATTTCAGGATGGTCCTGGAAATAAATAATAAGTTACTTTTTGATAAAATAACCTATTATGCCTAAGCCAGGAATTAAGCAAATAGTAGAGCATAATCTTTGGAAGATTTATGTGATATAACTTAAGTGCTTAATTCGATATACTTGTCAAAAATCTATGATTAGATTTAAGAAGTATTAAAATTGCAATAAATAACTCTTGGAGGGTTAAAGACTATTCTCGAGGAGATAAAGTCAAACTTTGCAATTAGGTAAGTGGCGCAAGGCGCACCATACTTCAATATTCTAGAAACCCAAGGCTTGGCCAAAGGCTTCAGAAATATTTGGAAGGGCAAAGGCAAAATCATTATGATCTTCTGGGAAGATAAATGACATATCCTAAAGTGACTGCCGTTTGGATATGACAAACATGGAGGAATTAAAGAAAGGGCAAGGCTCTGACTTTAAGAATGTTTGTCAATATTATGTCCATTACTAGTATTAAAATTGGATTTTAAAATACTTAGTATGGTACATAAATTATATGGATTGATGTTCAGAATCTGCTGTGAACAGGATACTGACTTCAAACTGAGATTAATTTGCGAATCGGAAACGGGACGAAAGTTGCTGTTTCGTTTCGACCGTAGATACCTAAATTTAGGAACTACCCTTTTGGGTGTGTACTTAAATTGGGAACTGTTATAATGTAACTAGTTTGACTAGAAACATGATCTTTATATCAGTGTTTAATCTGTTGCGAATAGACCTTTATATTCTAGAACACTAAAGTGTTTCATTATATAAAGAATGATATTAAGATAAACACATTAGATATGAGTAACATAATTTATATTTTGAATATAAATAATCTCAAACATATAAAATGACAAATATATAGCTCAAACTGATTTGATCAGTAGAGACTTATTTGTGGCATTGTTGTCTGGGACACAATTAAACATGACTCGTATATCCAAGCTTTTGAAGAGTGGGTACTAGGACTGATTTGACTATTCAAATAAAGTCTACGAATCTAGTTTACTAGGTAAAGTACCTGAAACGCTATTTACTTGGTAATAGTAATAGTGCCATCGATCTGTTAGCCCTATTCATAGTGAAGTAAGTGGGCCCATATCTAGCAATACTAGATATGAATATAAATATTTCGTGACCTTAACGGATGTGGCATCACATTATGGTTATGTGTTTCTTTTGAAGAACACAAATCGATAACTTTTAGAGTTTCGACACGAAGTAGACAAACAGATCATCTAAAGTATTAAACCATCGCGGTAAGACCGTAATGGAAAATACTTAAGCAGTAAGTTTCAAACACATACATGAAAGAGTATAGTATTCTTTCAATGAGGACTCCTCCTAGGACACATCAGTTTGACGGTGTGTCCGTACGGAGAAACCGAATTTTGTTGGACATGATAAGGTTAATCATGAGTCGCTCTGAGCTACCATTTCCTTCAACGGATATGCATTAACAGTGCAATACTTATTTAGAATAAGGTTCCATATAAATCTGTTTGACATATATCATATTAGATATGAATGGGAAAGAAACCGGGTTTCTCATTCCTGATGATTTGGGTATGCTAGGCATATGTTTGGATGATACCAAACTAAAACCAAATAGGATAAGTGCCAATTATAGGTTATCCTAGGGGAACCATAAGTATAGTACTTTTGCATCTCCGAGAGAACAATGTTATTGTTGCTCACCATGCGGTTTTCTTAAGAGGAATACCGATATGCAGTGGTAAGTGGGAGGATGGTATAACTCGATGAAAGTCGGAGTAATACTGTTCAAGGCACGAAGTCCTTAATGGAACACATATAGTTCATCAAGGATGAAACTATACCATTAATCTTCGAATACACAAGAACCGCGTAGATCGGAGAGAATCAGAAAACAACCTGGGGTATGGGTTTCTGATCTCACCTCATAAAGATGTCAATCTTTATTAATGGAGACCAACCGACTACGTTTGAGGAAGTGATACAAGGTATCGACTCCCTATTATGGCAAAGTGCCATGAGTCCAAAATGGATTCCATGTATACCAACTATGTTTGGACACTAGTTGAAGTACCACAGGCATTATGCCTACTGGTACATATAAGTCTTCAAGGAAGACATACATGGATGGCAACATACCAACGTATAAAGCTAGGCTTTTAACGAAAAGGTATCGTTATCAACATTGTGTTGATTACGGTCAACCTTTTACCTGTTGCCACGGTAAATCCATTTGGATGATGCTTGCTGATACTGCATATTTCATTTATGAAATGTGTCAGTTAAAATCAAAATCGTTTTCCTTAAACGGAAACCTTTTGGAGGATGTTTATAACATCCTGACGATTTTGTCGTACCTAAACCAGCAAACTAGGTTTGCGGGTTGTTCGATCCATGTTTGGATTGAAGCAAGCATAATGTTCTTAGAGCTGACGTTTTGATGTGATCATAATGGTTTATGATTTAATTCAAAATGAAAATAATTCTTGTGTATATAAGGAGGGTAGTGGGAGCGCACTGACAATGAATGTCCTGTATAAAATAATGATAATATATGTCATTTCTTGGAAATGATATTCCCATAAAACAATCGGTGAAAGCTTGGCTTTCGAATAATTCTCCGTAGAATTCTTAGGAGTAACAACCTTTATTCTAGGAATAAAGATCTATTGGGATAGATTTAAAGTTGTTAACACTCTCTGAGAAATTGTACATTTAAAATGTACATGACCTGGTGTCTCATACGCTTTGAGCGTATGGAGACACAATCAGACCAATCCGAGTGATAGTCACTGGATTGAAGTTAAGAACATCCGTTAGTATCTCAGAGAACTAAGGATGCTGTCTTAGTCTATGGAGAATGAGAACTTGGAGTGACTGGGATCACTGTAGTAAGTTTCCAAACCGATAAAGATGACTAAAGTCGCAAACGGTACTATAAAGTTTGAATAACGGTACAGTGAGCTGGAAATCTTCCAAGCAAGATACTGTTACCATATAAACAACAAATACGGATTATTGTGCTGCAGCTGAGGCAGCAATAGAAGCCATTTGGGTCGATAATAAATCTAATTAGATTAGATATAGTTCTGTTAACGGCTGAGCTAGGCGTCAGCACAGCCTAAAGAATTAATGGTCTCATCAACGATCCAGATATATACTTCGATATTCATCTGATTTTTTCGGATCATACATCGTGGCGATGTGATGATCGTATAAATCGCGTCAGACGATAATCATGTAAATCCGCTGACGAAAACCTTTTCTCAGCAATTTGAGCGAACCGTACATAGTTCGTGTGTTAGCCACTCGAGTGACTGGCTATAGGACAAGTGGGAGATGGTTGGACAATTATGACCCATAGCGTCACTATTTGTACAGATCATGGTGTTGTTGTACAAATTAACTATGTGACAAAGGAGATTGCTATCTTATCATTTGTGATTAGATCACCTTAGATATATAAATGATATGAGGTCCCTATGATTAGTTCCTGGATTGAGAATGATATGAGACAGTATCAGTCCATAAAGGATTAATCATTAAATATCCCTACTCAGAGTATTATCGAGATTGGACATCGGTAATGCGTAAAAGACTAGTATTGCACTTGTGCACGTTGTGAGGGCATAACATGCATAGTTCTCATATATTTAAGTATTGGATACTTATGCAAGTGTGGTAGGAGGTTGTGTTTCACCGATGGTACGGGAAACAGCTTCGCTCTGGATAGACCCCATCGGAATCCCATTGGTAGTTTGACTATGTGTCTATGGGAGTCCGACGTCAGGGTAGGTGTATTTGGTCTTAACCTGAGACTTGCACCGCTAATACTTATGACAATCAATATACTTTGGTTGAGGTCGTCCAGGCTTTAACCGGTTCTGTGTACGCCAATACTGGGTATATTGAGAATCGTAGAGTATTGGGTGTGATGTCAAGACGGAAGTATCACTCCAGTCATAGTGGAGATGATGTCACGTAGGATACGGTATTAGTGCTCTTAAGTGCTGCGCGGCCATCGGGATATTATGACTAGGTCATGTATATCCGATTATAGAGACTAGTTACCAGAAATCCGACATGTGCTTCGTACGGGGCAGACACAACTCCCAGCCCAGGCCTAGCACGTGACCATCCGATACTAGATCGATATGCACTATACGATGTATATACTATACCTGATACAGATCAATATATTCCTGTAAGGATATTCCTGGAGAATTGGGTAGGCATGGCGCTTTGCTAGAAGCCAACCTTGTCTCGTGAATCGGTAAAACGTAGTACTTGGTACTTACGTGTTCGGATAGTCGACGACCGTATTTACTGCCAACATATCCGGGGATCTCATGGGTCGCTTCCCAATGATTCACCGATGATGTATGACTCGCACTTTAATTAATCTAGGATTAATTTGATGAGAGAGAAAATTAATCTGGGATTAATTACGGAGATATTTTATCTGGGATAAAATATAGTCTAAAGAGAGAGAACGCGATTAATTTGGAATTAATCGGAAAAATGAATTTAATAGTTAAATTTGATTTTTCTATTTAATTTATTAGAATGGGCTAAAATTAATATATCAGATATATTAATATGAATTGGATTTCATTACGAAATTAAAGTCGGACTTTAATGCGAACGAACGAATTAATTTGGAATTAATTCGTAAACGACGTTCGTAATATATTTGCGTGGCATCGATATTTAATTAAATTAGATTTAATTATTTAACGACGGAAGTTCGTTTAATCGAATTAAACGGAACCGAGCCGCAGCAAATGTTCGTAGAGATATTTGAATTTTGAATTCAAATATGTGGGGGCCATGTGTGGTAGATGTACCTACCACCCAACAACCTTGTTTTACTTTTGGAAAACCATTTACCCACACCTACAAGTTTAGGGTAAAAGTGAAATGGTTTTTACCTAAAATATAAAAGCAAAAATTTTCTCTACACTTTGGTAACTATTATTATTCATTTGATGAATATTTAGGAACCCTAGACAACTCTCTCTCTCTCCCATCTTCTTCAAGCTCACGCCCAAGGGGCCAAATTTCACTGTTTTTCTGTCAAGAAAAACGTGAGCAGTGAGGAAGCATTTTGTGGATTTTGTGGCAAGATCCAAGTGCTAGTACACTTCTAAGAGGCATACGAAGGTGTTAGGGAAACTCACCCACGAGCCGGGAATCGTTTGACGCAAGTTCGAGGCTCAAATTAATGAAGCAAATTCTGAAAAACCAAGACAGTGGACTGCACACTGCAGTTGCGTTTTTGGAGGCAAAATGAGTTTTATTTGTTGCCGATTTGTCTCAACCGATTAATGTAAGTATTCCGCAACTTCTTTGATATGTATTTCACACATCTTCATGTTTGTTTGATGATCTTGGGACCTAGAATAAAACCAACAGTTGGGTCTATTTGTGATTACTCAGGTGTTACCCTATGAAGTTGTTGAGATATACAACTCTAAGTCGAGCAACACATTCAAAGTTAACAGCCAGCGTGTCAAGCACTACTGGGGAGAATCAATTGAGCGACAAAAAAAAAGTGTCACACTTTCAGATCCAACCTAACGTTCGGGCATTCATGTCTAGCTGACAAATTTAAACTTAGCGCTAGCATGGAGGCAACCCATGCAATTTATATATATATATTATGATTTGGTGTGTGTTTTTTTTATGTGTTTAATTTTTGCAGGTAAAGTCATTTCAGGATGGAAGACGCTCTCGCAAATCTTCACGAGTAATTTCCTTCCCTCCCTCAAAACTCTATGATGAAAGTCTACAAATCTCGCTTGGAATATATGAGACTTCTGATGGTCAATGCTATTCCTAATGACATTCTTTGGATTATTGAAGCATGAGTCCGATTGGCAGGTGAGTCTTCTGACTCTTTTGTTTCACATCCGCCTGGTTTAGGAAGAAGCACTTATGCTAAAAAGAGAAGAGCTAAAAAAATGCGTGTTTGCTATAAATGTGCTCACATGACATGTTATACTCGTTGTCTTCTTTAGGAATGGTGTCTGATAACCTCGAAGATAAGATTAAATTCATTAGGGATGGCTTGAGTAAGGAGTCTTTGGATGACATATCTAAGACTTTTGAGACGCATCCCAATGGATATGTGTATCATGAAATTCGTATGTTATATGCACAATTCCGTAAAGAAAGTCAAAAGTTAAGTTTCAGGAATCTGACTCAAAAAGACCATGTTTGCCAATTTATAAGAAAATTGGATGGGAAGCTTGTTCCTGACGCATAGACGTCAATCAAGTTGTTACTTTCTTGTAAACATTATATCTCTTTGTCTTTTCCTAATAATTGTGATTTATTTTGTTATTTTCTTTTATTTTCTCTGACAGGATCCAGTCCTTTTTGACCTTTCACAATTTACTATTTTGCTACTAATCGTCTTTTGGAAGATACTAGTGCTATTGTTACTCACCCTTTTTTCAGGTTCTATAAATTCAACTCATAATTGCACTTTTGAAGGCATCCAGATAAAAATGAAAGCCATTTAAAAAAGACGAGTTGTAAATATATGTGTCTTTTGTGGTACTAGTGTTGGTAGTAAGCCACAATACGTAGCGGCAGCACAAGAATTAGGTCGAGTCATTGCTGAAAGGAATATGCACCTAGTATATGGCGGTGGCAATCTTGGACTATTGGGGATCGTTTCAAAGGCCGTACATGATGGAGGCAGTCAAGTCTTGGGAATCATCCCAAAACCTTTGGCAGATGTGAATCTTATAGGACCATCAAACGGAAAGGAACTAATTGTGACAGGTATGTCTGAGCGACTTGTGGAAATGATTAATCGTGCTGATGCATTTATTGCTTTGTCAGGTGGTTTGGGTACAATAAAGGAAATTTTTATAGTACTATCTTGGGCGAACTTGAACATACACCAGAAACCAATTGGATTGTTAAACGCAGAGATGGATTTTATGATTTTCCTTGTGTATTTCTTGATGATGCTCGGAGAAATGTATTTGTGTCAAAGCCTCTAAAAGAACTCCTCTTCACTGCTAGAACTTCCCCAGATTTAATTGACCAAATCTTAGCCTTTGAACCACAAATTGACCCTATCATTTCCAAGATTAATTGGTCTGATAATGATCATAAGAAGCGTCGGATAAATCTGGATCTTAACCTTAAAATTTTCCTTTTAGATGTAGAATTTCAGCTAACCAGGTACTATCTTCTAAACTCATCTTCTACTTTTTAAGACATTGGGGACAATGTCTCATTTAGGTTTGGGGAGGGGAATAGTTGTAGTATTTCTTTTTATGTTGTTTTTATTTTTAGTCAAAAATTTTCGAAAAATTCAAAAAAAAATTGAAAAGTTTTACAAAAAATAAAAAAAAAAAAAATATTTTTGTGGTTTTATGTTTTTAACTTGTTTAATCATGTGAAATTGGTATGAGATAGTTGTGTAAGGAGTTTCCACTGGTGAGACGTATCTCAACCTATTTCGAAACAAGTTAATTTTTGTTTATTTCCTTTTGAATTATTTAATTAGTGAATTCTCCATAAAACCAACTAAAATGAATCTTCATATGTTCAGTTGACATGTATTATCAACATACAAGGTAACATACGGACATGAGCTGTAATTGACAAGTTTGTAATATTCAGTGCTCTAGTTTAATTGGAGGAATCATCTAAAAAAATGATGGGATAAAAAAAACGTCTGAGATCCGAGTTATTAAGACCGTAGGGGTGTTTTTAACACCTAGTACCCTATAACTAACTGGTTTGGGAGCCACTGGCCCAAAGCTTGCTACATGGATCAAAGATGTTGCAAAAAATATATATATCTGAAGTCTGAGTAATTAGGTCCGTAGGGGTGTCTTAACTTAACCTAGTGCCATAAAGCCAACTGGTTTGGGAGTCACTGGCCCAAAGCTCGCTACATAGATGGATGATATTGTATATAAATAAAAAAAATCAGAAAAATATTCCATTGCTTAAAAAAGTTGTGAATTTTGATAACTTTAGGACAAAAATATTACTCTCTTCTCAACTATACTTGTGACTATTGTGGGCAAAATGAGTTGATTAATATTTTGTTGGCTGTGTATATGGAGAATGGTAAAAATAATCGGAGAATTCACTTATTCGGTAATTTAGAAAGAAAGAAAACAACTATTAACTTGGATTAGAAGTTTCACCTGTTTAGTCACTAACTTCTTTATTCTCTTTTCTCTTGGCTTTTTGCTTTTGTGTGCATTAGTTTTATTATCTTTTTACTTTTATCAAGCGTTTGTGGGTATCGTTGCTGTAAGCCCTCACGAGACTACAACTCATCCACTAGGGACATCTAGGGGTTTAAAGGCTTGTTGCATATGCTAAATGCAACTGTGATTCCTACGAAAATGGCTTAGCTTAATCTTTATTTTAAAGATGTTTATGTTATTTTATTTTGTTATTTTACTCGATGACTAGCAAAATGTTATGTTTGAGGGTGTGATAAGTGGTAAATATATCACTATTTCACACTGCTTTGACTTAATATTTTGTATAGTTTCTTGCGTTTTGTGAATATTTTGATGTGTTTTGTGTTCTTTTGTAGATAAATAAAGTTTCAGGACTCTCTGGAGGTGATTCGGGGCCAAAACAGTGAAAAACAGGCAAAAGGGCAAAATTGTCATTTGGTGCGTCACGACTGCTAACGTTCACCGGGAGCCTGCTAAAATATGCCGGGACACGTGTCAAAATCTGAGAAGTTTGATCTTGCTAACGTGCGCCGGATCCTGCTAACGTGCGCTTGACACATGTCAACATCACAACATATTTGCTAACGTGCGACGTGCCATGTGTCACCATCACATGTTGCCGACAATCATCATCATCCATATGTCATCCACATGTCTGCCATGTTTCATCCATATTAGCAGCATACCGAGTCATTGCGCCACATGTCATCCATGTCATCATCAACAAATCACATTGTGCCATATGTCACCATCACATGCTGCCGACAATCCACATCGCCACGTCATCGCCATGTCATCACCACATCAGCATAATTATTTATTTAATCATCAAAATCTGTCACATGTCAGCATTTTATTGGGCCGACAGATTCCTCATGCCACATCAGCAGATAACAGATCAAAGCATCCAATGAGCGTGTGCCACGTCAGCGCGTTGCTACGCGCAGACCAAATTTTCCCTTTAATTAGAGGCTAAAATTTCAGATCTGATTTCATGCCTTCTTCTATGTAATTCCTTAAGAATACTAAGAAAATTGTATCTTGCTTGTTTATTTATAGCTTTCAGTAATTAATTTCTGCATTTTCACTTTCTTTTCTTTACTTTTCAGCCTTTACTTTCTGCAATTTACTTTTACGCACAATATTTTCCTTTCTTTACTTTTCAATTTTTACTTTTCATAAATGAGGAGGAAACTCCCCCTGCAGGGGGTAAAAGTTAAAGCTTTTATTACTAATATTTAGATTAATCACCTTTAATTATAATATATAAACTATTTAAAACCTGACTTAATGAGGATATCGTTTTATTGTTCAGTTGGTAATTATTGAAACTGGTTTTAAACTTGACTAAACTGGATACCGCCAGGTTGGTCGGTTGGTATTAATTATTAATTTGATTTAATTAGGATACCGCCTATATGGCTGGTTGGTAATTATCAAGCAAAGTTTATATATTATAATAAGGGAGATATCTAAAATAGTAATGATAAAAGTGGATCATTTTACTCTAGCATTTTCTTTTATCGTATTTTTACATTTTTAATTACCAGCAGTTACATTTTAGCATTTACTTTTCAGTATTTTCTTTATGTCTTTTATTTTATTTAAGCTTTTCTTAGCCTTAGATATGTGTCGTATCTAAGCCCATTATCTGGGGTTGTGATGAATTCCAATATCACCGGTTTAGAAGGGGTTAATTTACAGTTAGGGTAATATAAAGGTTTATTTATTGAGTTTTAATCTTAATGCTTCTTGTTAACCGGCCATTAATAAGATTGATATGGTAAACTTAAAATGAACTTGGAAAAAGGATTTTAGGTTTAAACCCTAAACTCAATAGCCCACGATCTTCCTTAAAGATAGATAACTCTTTAATAGATTTCCTTACAGGATAGGAATATACCTGTCGGGCGGGGGTAGCAATAATTGGATCTTAATCTTAATGAATTCAGGTAACTTGGTTGACATAGGAATATGATTAATTAAGTTACACTGGGTAATTGTATCTGACCATCGGAGAGGCTTTTGCATAATTTTATGTTCCAGATGTTGGACAATTATGACCCATAGCATCACTATTTGTACAAAACATGATGTTGTTGTACAAATTAACTATGTGACAAATGAAATTGCTCTTTTATCATTGTAATTGGATTACAACCGGGATATATAAATGATATACAAAGTCCATATGATTAGTTCCGATTAATAAGATATGAGACAGTATTAATCCACTAAGGTTTAATCATAAAATATCCCTAGTCGTAGTATTATCGAGATTGGACATCCATAATGCGGAATAGACAAGTATTGCACTTGTGCACGTTGTGGGAGCATAACGACATAGTTCTCATTTATTTAAGTATTGGAAACTTATGCAAGTGTGATAGGAGGTTGTGTTTACCGATGGTACGGAAACAGCTTCGCTCTGGATAGACCCCTCGGAATTTCATTAGTAGTATGACTATGTGTCTATGGAAGTTCGAATCAGGGTAGGTGTATTTGGTCTTAACCTGAGACTTGCATCGCTAATACTTGCGACAATCAATATACTTTGGTTTTGGTCGTCCAGGGCTTTAACAGGTTCTGTGTACGCCTCTTCTGGGTATATTGAGAATCGTAGTGTATTGGGTGTGATGTCAAGATGGAAGTATCACTCCAGTCATATGGAGATGATGATCACGCAGGATACGGAACTAGTACTCTTTAGTACTGCAGTCATCGGGATAATATGACTAGGTCATGTTTATCCGATTATAAGACTAGTTACCAGAGATCCGATATATGCTTCATACGGGGCAGACATAATTCCAGCCCCAGGCCTAGCATGTTGTTGAGTTCTAATATAGGTCCCAAGATCATAAAATCAAGCACAAAATTCGCATGAATACACAAGGAGTAAGGCGGAATACATAACTCACATTGAACGGTTTGAGATGCGAAGAACAAGCTGCGTTTTGCCTCCCTCCAAGCTCACGGCAACAGCTCTCCAAGGCAGTGGGCTGCTCGGTTTTGACTGGTTTGGTCCCTCCATGATTCGGCCATTGATGAACACCATGGAAGCTCAAACCTTCAAAGTTCAAAATGAATTCCAAGCTCATAAATTCATTTCCCTATCACCATAATATAACCCAAGGTGTGTGCTAGCACCTAGATCTTGTAACAAGATCCAAAGCTTCTCCATTTGCTCGGTCAAACCAGAAGAAAACGGGCATGGAGACCGTGAGAGAGAGATGAAGGTTTTTGGCTCCAAAAGCCTAAAACCGTAAAAATGAGAGAGAGAATGAGTTTACCAAATAAAAAATTGTAAAAGGGTTTATATATAATTTCCAAAATATATAATAAACCATTTACCTTTTTCTATTCAAAAAACAAAGCATTAAATGCTTGTCAATCACCACAAATCAACTTATATCAATCACTCAAATGTCACATCACTCAAAGTGACATGTGATTTGACGTTTGATGTGACTTGCGATTTGACGCTTGATTTGACTTGCGTGCCGTACTCGCATTCGAAATGCGAATGCGCTCGCAAACAATCTCGGGCTCGGGTTCGCTAATTCCAAATTAACAATTTTCCGTTGCGTCGTAATTAAATGATTACGCCTAGTGAAATCACTATTCACGTCGCTAACGAATTAATTCTAAATTAATTCGTTCGCCCGAATTAAAATCTAATTTAATTCCGCGTCGAAATCCAATTTCGTTTAATATATCAAATATATTAATTTATCGATTAATTCCAAATTAATCGTTCTCTCTCTTTAACGATACTTTATCCGAGATAAAATATCTTTGTAATTAATCCCAGATTAATTTTCTCTCTCTAGAAATTAATCTTCTC
>SKCR01031335.1:0-16469 GCA_019454045.1 Zanthoxylum bungeanum | reverse complement strand
ACAGATGGAGGAAAAAGAAGCAAAGGAAAAAGAACCAGAATGAATCATTCCACCTCCACATTTTCCTCAGCGTCTTCAGAAAAACAAATTGGACAAGCAGTTTGCTCGATTCCTGGAGGTGTTCAAAAAGCTTCACATCAACATCCCATTTGTAGAAGCATTGGAAGAAATGCCCAGTTATATCAAATTCATGAAAGACATTCTTTCACGAAAACGGAGATTGGGAGACTACGAAACAATAGCATTAAGGGAAGAATGCAGCGCCATTATTCAGAGGAAACTTCCCCCAAAGTTGAAAGATCCTGGCAGTTTCACAGTTCCATGCACCATGGGAGAACATTATATCGGTAAGGCTTTATGTGATTTAGGAGCCAGTGTTAACTTGATGCCTTTTTCTATTTACAGGAAACTGCAGATTGGAGAAGCAATGCCTACCTCAGTTTCATTGCAACTTGCTGACCGAACACTCACATTTCCAAGAGGTGTTGTTGAAGATGTGCTGGTCAAAGTAGACAAACTAATTCTCCTAGCAGATTTCATCATCTTTGATATGGAAGAAGACAAAGAAATACCTATCATTCTTGGGAGACCATTCTTGGCTACAGGTAAAACTGTGATTAATGTGCAAAAAGGAGAACTGACCATGAAGTGTAGGACCAAGAAGTGACCTTTAATGTTTTCAAAGCCATGAAATTCCCGAGCGATGAAAAGGAAGAAAAATGCTTCAGAGTTGATGTTGTTGATAATATCGTTCAAAATACTGAGCCAACTCCCACAGATACACTTGAAGCTTGCATCACCAACATGACTGACAACGAGCTAGATGCTGAAATCCTGGAATGTATCAACTACCTTCACAAACCATTCCGATTCAAAGCAACACCATCAGTTGAAAGTTTGGAACTGCCAAAGAAAGATCGAATCAAGCCCTCGATTGAAGAACCACCACAGTTGGAGCTGAAGTTACTTCCGAGTCATCTCAGGTATGCATTGCTTGGAAACTCTTCTGAATTACATGTTATTATTTCTTCTTCACTAACATTGGAGCAGGAAGAAAAGTTAATGAGAGTGTTACGAGAGCACAAGAAAGCCATTGGCTGGACTATAGCAGACATTCGAGGCATTAGTCCATCATTTTGTATGCACAAGATCCTGATGAACGATGAGTACAAACCCACAGTGGAACATCAACGGAGACTCAATCCAATCATGAAGGAAGTCGTAAAGAAAGAAATCATCAAATGGTTAGATGCTGGCATCATTTACCCCATCTCAGACAGCAGTTAGGTGAGTCCTATGCAGTGTGTACCAAAGAAAGGAGGAATTACTGTGATTACCAATGAAAAGAATGAGCTAATCCCAACAAGAACAGTGACTGGATGGAGAGTATGCATGGACTACAGGAAACTGAACAAAGCCACGAGAAATGACCATTTTCCGCTACCATTTATTAACCAGATGTTAAACAGACTGGCAGGACATGAGTTCTATTGCTTTCTGGACGGGTATTCAAGGTACAATCAGATTGCCATCGCACCAGAAGACCAGGAGAAAACTACATTTACATGCCCATATGGTACTTTTGCTTTCGCAGGATGCCATTTGGATTATGTAATGCCCCTGCTACATTTCAGCGTTGCATGATGGCCATCTTCTCAGATATGCTGGAGCAGAGTATGAAGGTTTTTATGGATGATTTTTCTGTGTTTGGAGATTCTTTTGACTATTGTTTGCAAAATTTGGAACATGTGTTACAAAGGTGCGAAGATACAAATCTGGTACTCAACCGAGAGAAATTCCACTTCATGGTGCATGAAGGCATTGTTCTTGGACATCAGATCTCACAAAAGGGGATTGAGGTAGACAAAGCAAAGATAGAGACAATTGAAAAACTACCTCCATCAATATCAGTAAAAGGTATTCGAAGTTTTCTTGGACATGCAGGTTTTTACAGGAGATTTATCAAAGACTTTTCCAAAATTACAAAACCTCTGTGCAATCTTCTGGAGAAAGATGTGCCTTTCAACTTCACCAAAGAATGCCAGGAAGCTTTTGAGATCTTAAAACAGAAGCTGGTCTTTCTGCCCCCATCATTGTAGCACCAGACTGGACCCTTCCTTGAAGTGATGTGCAATGCTAGTGATTTTGCTGTAGGTGCAGTTTTGGGACACGTATAAGCAAAGATTGTCCACACCATTTATTATTCAAGCAGAACTCTGAATGAAACTCAACTCAACTACACAACCACCGAAAAGGAGTTGCTCGCAGTTGTGTACGCTTTTGACAAATTTCGCTCTTATCTATTGGGTCCCAAAGTGGTGGTCTACACAGATCATTCAGCAATCAAATATCTGATCACGAAGAAAGATGCCAAACCCAGATTGATCCGTTGGATACTTCTTCTGCAAGAATTGACGTGGAGATCAGAGACAGGAGAGGAAGAGAATCAGGGTGGCAGATCATCTATCAAGGCTCGAGAATGGAGAAACAGCTGACAAAGATCTGTCAATCAAAGAAACTTTTCCAGATGAACAGCTGTTGCCATGAAACAACAGGAAGTCCCTTGGTATGCTGACTATGTCAACTACATTGTGTCAGGAAAAATGGCCGTTGGAATGGACAACTCAGCAACATAATAAGTTCTTCAAAGAAGTCGAGCACTATGTCTGGGATGAACCGTACATGTTCAAACGCTGTGCTGATCAATTCTTGAGACTGTGTGTCCATAGAAGGAAATCAACAGTGTTTTGCAGCACTATCATTCATCACCATATGGCGGACATTCAGCGGAAAAAAAACCTGCAGCCAAAGTCCTACAATCAGGTTTGTTCTGGCCCACTCTTTTTAAAGATGCTTATCTTTTTGCTTTTCAATGTGACAGGTGCCAGAGAATGGGAAATATTTCCATGAGAAACGAAGGACCATTGCAAAACATTCTAGAAGTGGAAATATTCGATGTATGAGGTATTGATTTCATGGGACCCTTTGTTCCATCATTCGGAAACCTGTACATCCTGGTTGCTGTTGATTACGTCTCCAAATGGGTCGAAGCAATTGCACTGCCATCCAATGATTCAAAAGTCGTGATCAAATTCCTGAAAAAAGAACATTTTCACTCGGTTCGGAACACCTCGTGCAATCATCAGCGATGGTGGCTCTCATTTCTGCAACAAATACTTCGATGCACTCCTATCCAAATATGGAGTTACTCACAAGGTTGCCACAACTTACCATCCACAGTCAAATGGACAGGTTGAGGTTTCAAACAGGGAAATCAAAAGAACCCTAGAAAGAACCGTTGGATCAACAAGGAGGGACTGGTCAACAAAACTAGATGATGCATTATGGGCCTACCGGACAGCTTACAAGACACCCATTGGTATGTCCCCATATCGATTGGTGTTTGGGAAAGCGCGCCATCTACCAGTTGAGCTTGAGCACAAGGCGTACTGGGCACTGAAGAAGTTGAATTTTGATTCACAAGCTGCAGGAGAGAAAAGACTTCACCAACTTAACGAATTGGAGGAATTTCGCCTACATGCTTATGAGAATGCCAGATTATACAAAGAAAAGACAAAGAAATGGCATGACCGAAAAATAGTGCACAGACAGTTGGAACCAAGGCAGCAGGTGTTGCTTTACAACTCAAGGTTGAAACTTTTCCCTGGAAAATTGAAATCTAGGTGGTCAGGTCCATTTGTGATCACTCAGGTTTTACCTTATGGAGCTGTTGAATTACTGGATCCTACACCAACAACACATTCAAAGTTAATAGTCAGCGTGTCAAGACTACTGGGGATAATCATTTGAGCGACAAAAAGAAGTGTCACACTTTCAGATCCAGCATAACGTTCAGGCAGTCAGTCTAGCTGACGACTTAAAACTTAGCGCTCGCAGGGAGGCAACCCATGCAATTTTTGTATATATTGTGATTTGTGTGATTTATTTTTATGTGTTTAGTTTTTGTAGATTAAGACATTTCAAGATAGAAGAAGCTCTCGCAAATCTTCACAAGCAATTTCCTTCTCTCCCTCAAAAATCTCTGATGAAAGTCTACAAAGCTCGCTTGGAACGGATGAGGTTACTGACAATTCACGGTGTTCCTAATGACATTCGTTGGGTAATTGAAGCACAAGTCCGATTGGCAGGTGAGTCTTCTGTCTCTTTTATTAAAAATCTGCCTGGTTTTGGAAGAAGCACATATGCAAAGAAACGTAGAGCTAAGCAAATGGGTGTTTGTTATAAATGTGCACGTTGGAATTGCAATACTCGTTGTCGTTCTTTAGGAATGGTGTCTGATAATCGCGAAGACAAAATTAAATTCATTAGGGATGGCTTGAGTAAGGAGTCTTTAGATGATATATCTTCGACTCTTGAGACGCATCCCAGTGGATATGTTCACATAGCCTTTCGCAAATACATACACAATTTCAAAAAGAAAGACAACTGTTTAAGTCTTGGGAATCTGACTCAAAAAGACCTGTTTGCCAATTTATAAGAAAATTGGATGGGAAGCTTGTCCCTGACGCATAGACGTCAATCAAACTGTAAATTCTTGTACATATTATATCTCTTTGTCTTTTCCTAATAATTGTGATTTGTTTTGTTGTTTTATTTTCTCCGACAGGATCCAGACCTTTTTGACTATCACGATTTGTTTAACTAATAATTGTCATTTGACAGGTATTAATGCTATTATTTTACTCACCCTTTTCAGGTGTTATAAATTCAACTCATCATTGCACTTTTGAAGACATCCAGAGTAAAACATGGAAGCCACTTCAAGAAGACGAGTTGAAAACATCTGTGTGTTTTGCGGTAGTAGTGTTGGAACTAAACCACAATACGTAGAAGCAGCACATGAATTGGGTCGAGTTTTAGCTGCAAGGAATATGCACTTAATATATGGCGGAGGAAATCTTGGACTTATGGGGATCGTTTCAAAGGCGGTATAGGAAGAAGGCAGTCACATTTTGGGAATCATTCCAAAACCCTTGGCAGAGGCAAATCTTATTGAACCATCAAACGGAGAGGAACTGATCGTGCCAGGTATGTCTGAACGATTGGTAGAAATGATTAACCGTGCTGATGCTTTTATTGCTTTGCCAGGTGGCTTTGGATACATTGGAGGAAATTTTTATTGTGCTATCTTGGGCGAACCTGAACATACACCAGAAACCAATTGGACTGCTCAACGTTGATAGATTTTATGATTTTCTTTGTGTGTTTCTTGATGATGCTCGAAGAAATGGGTTCGTGTCAAATCCTTTAAAAGAACTTCTCTTTACTGCCAGAACTGCTCCGGATCTAATAGACCAACTCATAGCCTATGAACCACGAGTTGACCCTATCCTTTCAAAGATAAATTGGTCCGAGGACGATCTTGGTAAGAGGCGTCGGATTAAACTGGATCTTAACCTTTAATTTCCTGTATATTTTCAGCTAACCAGGTACGACCTTCTTAACTCTCCTTTTACTGTTTAAGACATTGAGGACAATGTCTCATTTAGGTTTAGGGGAGGGAATTAGTTGATCAGTACCTTGTTTTTAGTTTGTGTGTTGTTTTTATTTTTAGTCCAAAATTTTTCGAAAAATACAAAAAAATTGAAATTTTTTCAAAAATTACAAAAATATTTGTGGTTTTGTGTTTTTATTTTGACTAAAAATGTGAAATTGGTAAGAGATAGCTGAGTAAGGAGATTTCACTCCTGAGACGTATATCAAACCATTTTTTGAAACAAGTTAATTTTTGTTTATTTCCTTTTGAATTATTTGATTGTGAATTCTCCATAATAATGACTAAAATGGATCTTCATATGCTCAATTGGCAGGTATTATCAACATACATAGAAACATACGGACATGAGCTAAAATTGAAAAGTTTGTAATATTCAGTACTCTAGTTTAATTGGAGGAAGCATCTCAAAAAGTGATGGAGTAAAAAAAAATAAAAAAAAAATCTGAGATCCGAGTTATTAAGTCTGTAAGGGTGGTTTAACACATAGTGCCCTAAAACCAACTGGTTTGGGAGTCACTGGCCCAAAGCTCGCTGCATGGATCAAAGATGCTGCAAAAATATATATATCTGAAGTCTGAGTAATTAAGTCCGTAGGGGTATCTTAACACCTGATGCCCTAAAGCCAACTGGTTGGGAGCCACCGACCCAACACTCGCTACATAGATGTAAGATATTGTATATAAATAAAAAAAAATAGAGAAAAATCAAAGAAAAAATCAGAAAAATGAGAAAAATTATTCCATTGCTGCAAAAATGTGTGAATTCTGATAAAACTTTAGGACAAAAATATTACTCTCTTATCAACTGCACTTATGACTGTTGTGGGCAAAAATAAGTTGTTTAATATTATGTTGGCTGTGTATATGAAGAATGACAAATATAATCGGAGAATTTACTTATTCAGTAATTTAGAAAGAAACAAAACAACTAGTAACTTGAAGTAGAAGTTTCACCTGATTATCACTAACTTCTTTATTCTCTTTTCTCTTGTCTTTTTGCTTTTGTGTGCATTAGTTTTACTACATTTTTACTTTTGTAAAATGTTTGTGGGTATCATTGCTGTAAACACTCACGAGACTACAACTCGTCCACCAGGGACACCTAGGGGTTTAAAGGCTTGTTGCATACTCTAAATGCAACCGTGATCCCTACGAAAGTGGCTTAGTTAATTTATTTATGTTATTTTACTCTATGTTTTGCTTGAGGACTAGCAAAATGTTAGGTTTGGGGGTGTGATGAGTGGTATTTCTATCAATATTTCCCACTCATTTAACCTAATATTGTGTTTAGTTTCTTGAGTTTTGTGAATATTTTGATGTGTTTTGTGTTATTTTGTAGATAAATAAAGTTTCAGGACATTCTGGAGGTGATTTGGACCAAAACAGTGAAAATTTGAAAAATGACATTTTGGTAATTTGGGCGTGTCGCGACGCGCAAGCCCTGGGCGTCGCGATACCTAACGTGCACCAGAGCTGCTAACGTGCGCCGGGTCAACAGGTCAGAATTTGAGAAGTTTAACTTTGCTAACGTGCTCCGTGCCACGTGTCACAATCACAACCGAACTGCTAACGTGCGCCGTGCCACGTGTCATCATCATACGGTGACGACAATTACTATTTCCACGTGTGCCACGTGTCATCTTACGTGTCGCCATGTCAGCAGGTCAACCGAGTCAACATGCCACGTCATCATCAGCCAATCACAGCGTGACACGTGTCGTAATCCTACGGTGCCGACAATTGATCTCAGCAGCCTTGCCACGTCATCGCCACGTCAGCATAATAATTGAGCTCTCAGCCGCCTCGCCACGTGTCGCCTTATCTTATTATCCGAATTGCCACGTGTCAAAGCCTTAGCAAGCCACGCCAAAAGAAGCTGGCGTCGCGACACTGGAAGCCTACCGGGGTCTATAAATTGAGCTCGAGATTTCAGTTTTTGATACACCACTCTCTCTCATCTATTTGATGTAAAGAAAGAGTTTATCTCTCTAGTTTCTTTTAGTTTTTAGTTTTTTTTTTTTAATTTAAGTTTTGTAATTAAATTTTAATTACTTTTTAATAATAGTAATTTACTTCTTTATTTTTACAGTTTTACTATTCACCATGAGGAGGTAACTTCCCCAGCTAGGGTGAAAGGTAATTCTTTTACGATTGCTATTTAGATTAATCTGCCTTAAAAATAATATATTCACTATTTAAAATTTGACTTGAAAATGATACCGCTATATTGGTCGGTGGTAATTTAATTTTATATGGTTTAAACCTGACTAATCAAGGATACCGCCAGATTGGTCGGTTGGTAATTTAATTTTGGTTCCGCCTTTATGGCTGGTTTATGGACAAATATTACCGCCTTAATGGCTGGTTGGACTTAATTTGACTTAATCAGGATACCGCCAGATTGGTCAGTTGGTAATATTATCACAAGTTTATATATTATTTTATGGGAGATATCTAAATTAGTAGTAGTAAAAGTAATTAATTTTACCTTAACATTTTATTTTATTATAATTTACTTTTCAGTATTTACTTTACCGCATTTTTACTTCAAGTCTTTTATTTTCAAGTTTTTATCAGCCCTAGTTATGTGTTGTAACTAAATAAGTTATATGGGGTTGTGATGACTTTTAATATCACCAATTTATAAGGGGTTAGATTATAGTTTGGGTATTATAAAGATTTATTTATTGAGTCTTAATCTTAATGCTTTTTATTAACTGGCCACTAATAAAATTGACTATGTAAACTTAAAATGAACTAGACATATGTATTTTAAGTTTAAGACCTTAGACTCAATAGCCCATGATCTTCCTTGAGGATAGATAACCATTTAATAGATTTCCTTACAGGATAAGAATATACCTGTTGGGCGGGGGTAGCCTTAATTGGAACTTAATCTTAATGAATCCAGATAGTTTGGTTGACATAGACATATGGTTCAATTGGGTTTAAAATGGGTATTTGTTTCTGACCATCGACAGAGGCTTACACATAATTTAGTGTTCCAGGTTAATAAATCAATATATTACCCAACTTTAAGATAACCACTTTATCTTTAAAATGATATTAAAAGAAATCACAACCCTAGATAGTTTTTAATATTGAATTTTCTTAAAACCTACTTTCGAACAATTTTATTTACTTGTTTGTAAATTTAGAATCGTCACCATTTCAAATCAATCAAATAACCTGTTAGATACTAGTAATCATTTGACCTCATAAAATTAATAGATTAGATATTAAGTCCTCGTGGGATCGATATTTTTATACTACTTGAACGATACGTGCGCTTGCGTTATACGTGTGTGTTTACGCCGGTCATTGTCCTGAGGGCGTGACTTTGGTGGTGTATGATTCATGATTTTATATTGAGGTTGTTGACGGTGGATTTTGGTCTCAGGGTAATACAGGAATATTACCTCCGAGGGAATCCTCCTCCAACTGTGAATTTGTTTGGTTATGGGGGACCAAAAGCAAACTTAGCGGAAAACAAGAAAATACGCCAATCAGACAAGGTGATTTAACGTGGTTCGGTGGACTTTGGGATCCGACCTACGTCCACGGGCAAGAACATGGTGGTGCTTTTTTATTACTCAAATACACTCATCGGGTCTCTTCTTTGCTTTTACAAATCGGAGCTTTATGATTCTAATCCCTCACTCTTGTGATGATTTTCAGATGTCTTTTACACATGCTCTACCCTCATATTTATAATAATACATAAATCAGACTCCTATTTGCATAAGAAATCCTATTTGGACTCAATCTTCTCTTCTTGTAGGGTTTCCTGATCCGGTACTGCCTTCTTCTTCCGTATTCCCTTTTGGATTCTGACTCCTTCTCCTTGCGAGAGTAGGATATCTTTCTTATCTTATCCATAAGAATGGGGTGCTGCTGTCTTGAACACGGCCCGTTGTTGGTCGGTCTTTAATGAGGTCGGCCATGACAATCTTTTATGCTGAGAGCGTTCCTACCGACCACTATAGTGATCGGTCATCTGAACCCAAGTGGTCGGTCTTCACATGAACTGGTCGGGTCGGCTACATGATCTCAACCAGACAGAGAATTTACCCTTTTGTCCTTGTCGTGCTGTCTTAAATGTTGTTGCGCCTGAAAACACCATCAACATCTGTCCCCTAGTTCTCGGTTCCAACGAGTATGTGGGTTGGTACCGGGAACTATATGAAGAGGGTGTGCTGATTGTCTACGCTGGTAGTCGTCCCAAGATGCAAAAAAGGATTTTCTTGCCGTTCCAATCATCTTTCCTCGAGACGTACAATCGTCATGTCTTCTTAAATGCCTATCAAATCAATCTTAGGGTTTCTTCTAATGTTCGACACTTGTCAAACATCCGCCGGGTTCCCGCCAAAAGAGGGGACGAATCGACCGCGCAGAGGCGTTTTCACAGTGGGCTGATCTCAGCCGTCTGTTTGAACTTGGGAGGCCCCTTTTGTAGCCGAAACTTGGCGTTCATCCGGGCTCTTCCTTCAGATCCAATGGTCACGAGCGCCTTTGCCATGACTATAAGAGGACGAGGCCTGCACTGTTCATTCTTTTTCGGCAATTTTTTCTTCTCTTCTGAGAATTTCTCTGCGATTCGTTCAACTCCGTGTTCTTGAAGCTTAACCGTGGTCTTCTCCTTTTTCGTTGCTGAGCACCTAAGGAACGGGCATCACCGCGCCGTATAACCTCCTGTTTTTGAGAAGAACAAGTAAGTCTTCTGAGCGACCTCTCCTCTCTTTTTTTATGCTGTGCTTCTGTTTGTTTTATTTTGCTTAGGGAGAGACTTGTGGTTTTGCTGGGTCTTGCTTTAGGGCACTTTTTAGAGACCATCTGCTTTAGTCTAACATGGAAACCGTGTGTAGTCTCTTTTAGCCGTAGACTGATTTTCCCTTCCTTCTCTGTTTTTCTGTGGGTGTCAGGGATGTCTGACTGTAATTCCTCCCCTGAAAAGCCTGTTAAATCTCGGCTTCCCCTGCTGAGGAGCTCTCCTCGGGCTCGGGGGCACCTAGCGTAGAGGACCTTGACACTACCCCAACTCATTTTGAGATTGAACAAGACTCCTACCATCAGAGGGTTCCTCGGAAGGACCCAGAGCCTGGTGAACTTGGACCGTCGGCTCTGGATATGAACCGTCCTTCTAAAATAACCGAGGACGATCTTGCCTTCTTCGGCTGCGGTATAACATACCTATAGATATTGCCCTTGAAGTTCCTGGTCTTATGGATCGTGCTAGCCAACCTGACGAGGGCTCGGTGGCGCTTCTTCCTGTTTTCTTTGAGAGTGGGGCTGCTGCTGCCGATTCAACCTTACTTCGCTTGGATGTTGGCTTAGATGGAGATCGCTCCCTGTCAGCTGAGTTTAAACCAGTTGGAGAATTCTGGCCGGGTTGTATGTGGCTTGGCATCGAGCAGGACTCGGCGAGCCTTCTCTCGAAGAGGTGAAGAGGTTATACCGGTTGAAAGCCAATCCTAGGTCGTACCACGGATGGTATTACCTTTCAGCTTATGACAGCTCGTCAAATGTTGTTAAGAGACTCCCTGATTCAAATAAGAACTTCAAAGATCTCTGGTTCTGGCCACTGGAGATTGGGGACGGACCCTGAGGTCGGATGAAGGGGAGACTTTGGTACCGGATATCTTCAGGGCGGGAGGTTAGGAGATTGACATTTTATCTTTCCTTAGTTTCTCTATTCTCTCTTTTTTTTATGTGGGTTCTTACCCCTCTCCCTCTATTCCTTTTTAGCCTGTTGGAGGGATGCTCCAAAGGTTTCCCATCGGGTGCGGGCCCGGGTAGGCTGGGCTCGTCGGTATGCTGCCCACTGGAGGGAATTGGTTAATGACGCGGCCTTTGTTGAATCAGGCCTTACTCGGACCGTTCCTTCAGAAGTCTCAGGTCGGATAGGTAGGTGTCTGATGGCTGTTTTGATGATCTTCCCTGTTTGTTTCATCATGTTTGATATCTTTGTTATATGCTCGGTCCCTGATTTCCTTCCCTTTTTTTGTAGGCATGTCGAAGAGGCCTAAGTTTCTTGAGAAGTTGGCCGGTACCATGAAGAAAGCCGGCCGTGCTGACGCTGGGACTTCCCGATCGCAGCCTGACCCTGCTGGGGCTGAGAGGGCGTCTCAAGGAGATGCTCAGCCAGTTGCTCGGGGTCTATCTTCTCCTGGTGTACAAACATCGGGATCTGCTCGTCTCACCGATCCGCCGAAGCCTTTGAGGAAAAGGAGGCGTCAATTTGGGTCTGAGGAGACCGAGCTGATCCAAGAGGAAGAAGAGGAGGGAGCCGCTCCGGTTAAGAGGAAGGACGTCCGTAGGGGGAGGAAGTTCTCTGAAGGCTCCTCCAAAAAACGGAAGGGCCCTGTGGTCCTCGGGGTGGATGACTTGGGGGAAAACATCCGTGAGGCTACCTCACACTTAGTGCCGGCTTTCAATGAGTTGGCCGAGGTGATTCCCCCGGGGGAGGTTTCAAGGTATGAGGATGTATCTCCCGAAGGTGTTGTGACTGAGATGAGTTCTCAGATGGCGAATGTATTTTCACTTCCCTTCTCGGTTTTTGGGTCTTGGTTCTTTTTATTTTATGTATTGACTCATTTCTCCTTTTTTGTGTGCAGGCCAATTATCTCATGGCCAAGAATAAGGGTATTCTTCTGACTTTGTTGTCTGAGGGTGGTCAGGCCCAGAGGCTTCAAAATCGTCTCTCCGAAGTGGAGGCAAAGCTGGCTTACCGGGAGGGGACGATAGAGAACCTTCAGTCGACTGCCATTGAGAACTTCAAAACGAATAAGGCTCTTAAGGCTGCTGCCTCATTGGAACGAAAACTTGCTGACACTGCCCGGGAAGATTTGAAGGCTGCCCAATCTGAGATTGGCGTTTTGAAAGGGAAGGTAGCAAGTGCTGAGGCCAAGTTGAAGAACAAAGACGAGGAGGTTGCACGGGCCCGAGATAGTCTTGAGAGGAAGAAGACCGAGCTTGAAGAGAGAGAGGTTGATCTTGAGGAGAGAGAGATCGAGCTTGAGAAGAGGGAGAGTGAGCTTGAGGCCGAGAGGGAGGCTATCCGCCTTGAGGGAGTTGGTGATTGTGCTAAGCTGATACCGATGGTGTTGCCAGATTTGAATATGGATCCTATTCACGCGGCCATCAGCTATTGCAAGGGGGATATCTCCGAGGAGGAATTCCAGAAATGGCTCCTTCCACCTGCCGAGGAGGTTATGAATCCTGATCCGATTTCGGTAGTCCCGGCTTCTGGAGTTTTCCAAGAAGGACGATCTGATATTCCAGCCTCCGGCGAGGACTGCCTTGAGATCCCTCCTCTCGTCCCTGAAGTAGAGGTCTATCCTGCTGTCGAGGTTGAAGCCATAGTCCCTCCTCCCGATGCCGAGCCGCTTCTCCCGCCCCCTGAACCATCTGAGGAGGAAATTCCTGCCCCTGCGCGGGCTGAATGAAAAGGGTAACCCTACCGGGGCCCTATGTACACTTTTAACTTTGTGTAATAACATTATAATTTTATATACACATGTATATTTATGTCTATTTATCTCTCCCCTTTTTCTTTGTTGTCCGAACAATATGAGACCCTTCAGAGGTCATCATGAACCGGAGGGGTATAACCTGACCCCGTGCTGGGTAACGGACTTCGATTCTGGGGGGATGTTTCCTCCCCAAATCGAAGGAGTTTGACTCGGCGGGACGTAACCCGACCTCGAGCTGAGTGAAAGACTTGGGTTCTGGGGGCATGTTACCTCCCCAAACCGAAAGAGTTTGACTCGGTGGGACGTAACCCGACCCCGAGCTGAGTGAAAGACTTGGGTTCTAGGGCATTTTACTTCCCCAAACCGAAAGAGTTTGACTCGGTGGGACGTAACCCGACCCCGAGCTGTAAGAATCATTTGGTCCTGGGGGAATGTTACGTCCCCAGTCCAAAGACAGACTCGGTGGGACATCGCCCGACCCCGAGCTGTAAGAATCACTTGGTCCTGGGGGAATGTTACGTCCCCAGTCCAAAGACAGACTCGGTGGGACATCACCCGACCCCGAGCTGTAGGAATCACTTGGTCCTGGGGGAATGTTACGTCCCCAGTCCAAAGAGCAGACTCGGTGGGACATCGCCCGACCCCGAGCTGTACGAACCACTTGGTCCTGGGGGAATGTTACGTCCCCAGTCCAAAGAGCAGACTCGGTGGGACATCGCCCGACCCCGAGCTGTAAGAATCACTTGGTCCTGGGGGAATGTTACGTCCCCAGTCCAAAGACAGACTCGGTGGGACATCGCCCGACCCCGAGCTGTAAGAACCACTTGGACCTGGGGGAATGTTACGTCCCCAGTCCAAAGAGCAGACTCGGTGGGACATCGCCCGACCCCGAGCTGTAAGAATCACTTGGTCCTGGGGGAATGTTACGTCCCCAGTCCAAAGACAGACTCGGTGGGACATCGCCGACCCCGAGCTGTAAGAATCACTTGGTCCTGGGGGAATGTTACGTCCCCAGTCCAAAGAGCAGACTCGGTGGGACATCGCCCGACCCCGAGCTGTAAGAATCACTTGGTCCTGGGGGAATGTTACGTCCCCAGTCCAAAGACAGACTCGGTGGGACATCGCCCGACCCCGAGCTGTAGGAATCACTTGGTCCTGGGGGAATGTTATGTCCCCAGTCCAAAGAGCTGACTCGGTGGGACATCGCCCGACCCCGAGCTGTAAGAATCACTTGGTCCTGGGGGAATGTTACGTCCCCAGTCCAAAGACAGACTCGGTGGGACATCGCCCGACCCCGAGCTGTTTATCTCAGTGGTCTCGGCGGAACGAAATCCAGCCCCGAGCGAAATTTTTTTTTTTTTTTTGGATAGTCCCGGTGGCGGTTGTTTTCGCTTTCAAAGGATTTTGCCAGAAAATGAATTTTTATTCATGCTTGGGGGCGTGCTGCCTTCTTTACAACAGTTGTTCCGATTCGTTGTTTTGCCCGGTTTCTGTAAAAAAGGAAAATAGAAGAAAGGAAAGTTGGTTTTACGGGAAGTACTTTCTTAACATTTCGGCGTTCCATGGTTTCTTCAACCTCGTGCCGTCCAGATGTTCTAGGATGTAGGCCCCTGGTTTTACTACCTCGGTGATTTTGTAGGGTCCTTCCCACTTGGCACCTAACGACCCTTCTTCTGGTCCTCGGGTGTTCAGAGTCACTTTTCTTAGCACTAGGTCGCCTGTTAGAAAGGAGCGGGTCCGAACTCTCCTATTGTAGAAGCGGGCCATTCTCTGTTGGTAGATTGCTGCTCTTACTGCTGACTGTTCTCTTCTTTCTTCGATCAGGTCGAGGTGGTTTTTGATAAGTTCTTCGTTCCGCTCGTTCTCGAAGTGGCGGACCCTGTGGGTTGATATTCCGATCTCTGCTGGGATGACGGCCTCACATCCGTATGATAGGGAGAAGGGTGTCTCTCCTGTTGAATCATTGAAGGTCGTCCGGTGTGCCCACAGTACTTCCGGTAGCTCCTCGACCCATAGGCTTTTGCTTGATCCCAGTCGAGCTTTCAGGTTTGACTTGATGGTTTTATTGGTGGCTTCAACCTGCCCGTTTGACTTGGGATGGGCTGGCGAGGCGAATTTCAAAGTTATCTGGAGGTCTTCACAAAGTTTCCTGAATCCCCTGCTGTCGAATTGCTTTCCGTTGTCGGTGATGATTGCTTGGGGGATTCCGAACCGACAGATTATATTTCTTTTCAGGAACTCTGTGGCCTTCTTTTCCGAGATGGTGGACAATGGCTCTGCCTCTACCCATTTGGTAAAGTAGTCTATGGCCACGATTGCATATTTTGCCTGACCTCGTCCTTTCGGCATCGGCCCTATGATGTCTAGCCCCACTGTGCGAAGGGCCAGGGGCTGGATATGGTGGTCAGCTGCTCTGCCGGTTGATGGTAGAGGTTGGCATTTTTCTGGCAACCTTCGCATTTCCGCGCTATCCTTACGCCATCCTGGTGCATGGTTGGCCAGTAAAACCCTTGCCTTAAGGCTTTGAAGGCGATTGATCTTCCCCCGGCGTGGCTTCCGCAGATGCCTGCGTGAATCTCCCTGAGCACGTAGTCTGCTTCTTCTGGTGCTAAGCATCTTAGGAGGGGTACGGTGTATCCTCTCCGGTAGAGTACTCATTCAATCAGGGAAAACTTGTACTTTTGAACTTCAGCTTCCTGGCCTCCTTTTTATCTTTAGGGGTTTCTCCTGTTTCCAGATATCTCCTGATCGGCTGCATCCATGAATCTTTGCCTTCTTCTTCTAGTACATCCACCTCTGTCTCCCCTATGCTTCTTTCTCGGAGGTATATAAGAGGGATTACCCTGGGGTTTTGTGTCCTCATTGAAGAGGCGAGTCGGGCTAGGGAATCTGCTTCGCAGTTGTCTTCTCGTCCGACCTGTTCGAAGAGTACGTTTCTGATGAGCGGAAAATATATCAATATTTACCGCCCCTTTTACTTAATATTTTGTTTAGTTTCTCGGGTTTGATGAACGTTTTGATATGTTTTATTTTATTTTGCAGATAAAATAATATCGGGACTCAATGAAATCATTTAGGACGAAATGTGGATCAAATAAGGGCAATTATTGGACTTGATATATTAATTTTGGAGATTGGAAACTTGAAAGGGCGTTTTTGACGAAGTGCAGTTTTGGAAATTCCAGTTTTGCGCATCTGTCGTATTTGGGGCATAACTTTTTACTCAGATATCGGATTGAGGAGATTCAAGTTCCAGATTAAATACGACTCAAAGATCCACAACTTTGAAAGAGAACATATTTTCAAATTCTGATGATTTCATGACCGAAATTGATGAACCATCTAGAAGTGTGTGGAGTGTAATTATTAAAAGTCATTATCAATCATTTTCAAAGCAAAATATTAATTAATAAATAATTAATAAAAATTATCAAATCACCACCAAACAAGATAAGAAATTATTGGAGCAATTATAGATTT